>JAPZPC010000116.1:0-122707 GCA_037952705.1 Haplographium delicatum
CAATTGTTATGTTGTCAAGAATTATGATTTACGCGTGCGCGCTATGGTAGCGTGCACGGTGCAGTGACTACTTCTAGACTATTTGTCTGTTCCATGATATGCTCTATATTCCTTGCGCAAATGACGATTGCCCCTCAAATCAAGCCCAAGTAATTGAGAACCTTCGAAAAAGAAGAGGGAAAAAAGTAAAATGAGTCAAGCATGTAACCTGCTGACAGGCCGATTAAATTTGAATACTTTTTAATGTTTCGGACGTTGGTCTAGTAGAGTTTATCGCTAATCCCTGTTAAGGAAGGCTATCCTGCAACTTGCTGACCACGCTAGAGATGAACTAGTTTCACGGCATCTACCGCTACTACAGTATGTTTAGCCTTATTGGTCCTGGCCTACGGAGGATCCAGTCAAAAGTTATGGGAATACAGCGGACTACGCTGGAATTACAAGCTATCGCTAAAACAGTAGGCTAGCAGGACAAATACAGAGCCCAAGCGCTATGTCTAGAGCAACGATAGGCTGCTCTAGCGATTTAAAGCCTGAAACTATAGGGTACATTACCTAAAGTCAACTTCGGCCTGAAAATGGCTTTTTGGGATTACAGGGAATTACGGGGCCTTCCAAGGCATTTTTATGGGCATGCCCTGTATTTCCATGCCTTTTGACCATGTCCTCCGTACAGCACACTACTATACATCATTCGAGTCTTTATTGAGTCCAGGAATGCAACCTGCTGACAGCCTTTAGATAATTGATTCAAGCTTGAAAAGAAAATTGCGAGAATGTTCAGTAATTCTAAATAATATAATTTCAACTATCTTTCATAAAAGCATTTTCCTTCCCTCAATGGAGCTCATGAATTTTATTTTTTATATCTTCATTTTAAGATGGCTGCTTCTTGGGCCGAACTCTTCCCTCCAAGTCCAATTTGGACTGAAAAAGATATGTCTGATCAAACTGGCCGCGTTTTCCTCGTTACTGGTGGTTCAGCAGGAGTTGGCTACGAAGTGGCAAAAGCGTTGTACCACTTGAGTGGCACTGTCTACATAACTTCCCGGAGCGCATCCTCTGCGCAACAAGCAATATCTTCTATAAAAGAATCATCTCATCACCTATTTAAAGTCGCCAAATTTAGCCGAGGAACTATTGACTATGTGCTTCTAAACCTGTCTGATCTCTCCACCATCAAAGCTTCTGCAGATGAATTTCTAAGGAAAGTGGAGAGATTGGATGTGGTTTTTCATAACGCAGGGGTTATGTTACCAAGTAACCCAGAAGAAATGACTGTTCAGGGTTACCATCAACAACTGGGTGTAAACGCCTTAGGTCCATTCCTCCTCCAAAATTTTCTCACGCCCCTCGTGCTGAATACTGCTTCACTTCCGTCTACACCGAAGAATTCAGTTCGTATAATTTTTGTCTCCTCATCCGCCCATCGAGCCTCACCTCACCCAGACGGTGTCTCCTGGTCGGACTTGAACCTCGAACACACCTCTAAAAAGGGGCTTCTGAAAGAAGGTGAACGCTACGGACAAAGTAAAGCTATGACTGTTATGTACGCACACGAATTTGCTAGGCTGTATGGTAACCATGGCAGTGGAGTCATAAGTTTAAGCCTTCATCCTGGAGCGCTGGGTACAGGGTTGCAAAAAAACGCACCTATGTGGTTTCATGCTCTTTATACTTTGTTCAAGAAGGAACCACGGTATGGCGCATTAACGGAGTTGTGGGCTGGCATTAGGGGGTTGGAGAAAAATGAGGAGAAGATGTTTGAGAATGGAGGAAGGAATGGGGGGTATATAGTGCCATATGGTAGATGGGGAGATGGAAGTAAGTATTTATTTGAGGGGTTAACGGAACGAGGAACCGGGGAGAGGCTGTGGAGTATTTGTCAGGAGATGATTAAGGAATTTACGTGAGGACTTTATTTACAACATAGAACCCTTCTAAATTAAAATATGATAGATTTTTGAGAATAAGAGTTTCTTATAATTTAAAATTTGATACCTCGAAACTTATTGAGCGCAGCTTTCTATCAGTCCGTATTTTTCTCAACTTCACGTAGTCGGATGACTAAACCAATGTTTAAAATATTTTAAACTTAGGGTAAACTAGGAATCATGTGACTTAAGAAAATGTATGTCACATAACCTTCTACTAAAAGCTGTGATCGTTTGTGCGCCCTAATTCGGGGTCTTAGGGGCTGGCCCCTAGAAAAGAAAGAAAGAAATACCTATAATCCAGGCAAATACAGGTTAGGAGGACGGGTTAGGAGGGGTTAGGTTTAGTATTTAGGGTTATCCGGAGGTTTGGGGGGTGGTGGGAGCCCCCTTTCTAGAGATATACTATAGGAGGTTTGCTCTATACTACTCCCAACTGGAACCCTAATTTTGGCCCTAATCGAACGTAGTGAGGACTGGGGGTTTGGGGGCTTGCCCCCATGAAAATCAAGGTACAAGAGTATAAGCTACGGTTACAAAATAGGAGATAAAATAGGTTCAAAAAGCTGTGCTCACCACCACGTCCCTGTGGCCCCTTGTTATAACTATCATATTGTCTGTATCAGTAAACGGGGGTCGGTCACGTGACTGGGCACATAACTGGCACATGACGTAGCACCATTCCCAATTAGTGAGGATGGAGGAGGATAAAACCTTGGAGGTTTTATCCATACATCCTTTCTAATAATCAAGAATGAATTATTAGTGATATTTTACTTATTCAGGATAAGTTAAGTTAAGTTAGTTCCTAGCAATTAGTAAAGTGCTTCGCATACGATGTGATAAGCCTTAATTCCAATACAGTCTCATCTAAGGATTGGTTAGTATTAGAAGCACCCTCACCAAGCGATTTTAGGGGTAAAACCATAAAGCTTCCCTTTCTACCTTGCTCTAGAGCCAGAGCCGAGGAGAGTATGAAGTACTAAATTTAGGTTTGTTACCAAAATTCTGTGGACCCGCAGAGTGGATTACATTGAGGAGTATTGTTTATGTGGGTTTTTCTACTCATGTTCCCAAATTACGGATCGGATTAAAATTTTACTAAATCTAATTTGATTCGATCTATTCATAGCTGTATTCTTACCCTATTCTTCGGTTTTGGGCCGCCGCTTTACGCTCCCGAATCGCTAGTAACTGTAGCCTTCACCAGTTTAGTGGTATCCAATCCGCATTCCAAAAATCCGAAATACCCCCTTCTCTTCTGGTTTAATAAAGGGCAACCGGCCAGTAATTGGTACACCCTATTAGTACGAGTTCTACGTACAAATTAAATCTGCTATTACCAGTAAAAGGTACGAGCAAGGTCTTAAAATTTAGCAGAAAAGTATAATTGTCGAAATCAGCCTTTGACTCTCACCACCAAACACAGACCTATTCGCGTTTTTCTGCTACTCCATTCTTAGCCCCTAGTACTTTGAAGGAGCAGAAGTAATTGTACCTGCACCTGCGAAACTCGGCTTATCTCACGTGATAGCGTGAGCTAAAAATTATGGTTATTAGCCCCTTTCACCATTTTCCTCTAGGTCTACACGTTCTACAGCGCTCCTTGTAGCTCGCTGAAAGCATCTCGTATCTCTTCAATCATCTTGTATGTGCGGCTTTAGAGATTACAATATCCCATGGGTTCCAAGAAAGTTCAACATCGCAAGATCAGAACTGGATGTATCCAATGCAAAAAGCGCCGTGTCAAGGGTGGTTGCTTCCATAGCGCTCATAACATCCACAGCTAATCTCGTTTCGACAAAAGTGTGACGAGACTAAACCGTCGTGTCGCAATTGTATAAGACATTCCTCGAAATGCAGCTTCTCTATTCCTGTTTTACAGAAGCGGGCTAATATTTTTGACTATCGATCGTTCTGTTTCCCCGACTTTGAGCTCCTTTACCATTGGACGGCATCGGCAGCTGAGACCTTGGCGCCCGGTCGTCTTCTCCAGAAAGCCATGAAGGAAGAAGTCCCACGTCTTGCCATCTCTCACCAGTTCCTAATGTAAGCAATCCTAGTGGGTCTTGGCCCTCCTGCTCAGTTCGCTCCATTCTGATAAGCATATTCTTCAGGCATTCATTAATGGCGATATCTGCGTTACATCTAGCTTCAATCCAACCCACTGATTCCAAGATATTCATGCTTCGTGCAGCGCACCACCAGTCTCAGGCTTCTCCCCTCATCCGCTTAGCCTTGACCAATCTCACCCAGGACAATTGCCACGCTGTCTATGCATGCGGTCATCTTGTGGTGAAGTACGCCTTCGCTAGTAAACAAAGATCAGACAATGGCCTTGGTTTTAATAGCTGTATCGCAGTTTCTGAATTTATTCCTTTAATTCGAGGAGCTTTCTCGGTTTTTAAGGAAGCATTTAATTGGCTACGCACCGGTCCATTTGGGCCCTGCCTTGAACGGCCCGTCCAAGAAACCGCAGACTTCTGCTTGAACCCTGACGACGACCATTATTCCAGTCTTCTACCACTACTTGATATCAATGATGATGACGATTCTCACATATGCTGCGAAGCGCTGAGAATCCTGCGGCATCTGCTCGCTCTAAATGCAGTTCCCAATCAAACCATTTCCACGAAGATACTGACGCTTTGTTGGGTGGCGCAGGTGCCACAACGATACGTTGAACTGTTAAATGATAAAAAGCCTGAGGCATTGATAGTACTAGCCCATTTTTGTGTTATGCTACATATGAACGATTCGTTCTGGTATATGAGTGGCTCCGCGAAAAGGCTGCTCACGCGGATTCGAGGGAATCTGGCCAACGAGTGGATTCCTCACATCCAGTGGCCAACTTCTGTAGTAGAAGTAACATAAAGTTTTTGTCTCACCAAATACTACAACAATATCAAATAGTCTTATGATGTATTGGCCATTTTCTCTGATAATTATCAATGGCATCCTTGCAAGCATTCTTGCTTTGACTATTCAGTACCAGCGGAGCTGAATTGTGATTGGGTCACCATCTCGCATCGGGAACGAGATTGCGCTAGTTCTATCTGGTCTTACTCACATTAGCCTTGTTACATAGATCCTTTTTTGATCCTTGTTCATTAACTATCGGAAGGATTTCAAATGCTCAATGTTGTATCTATCATATTCTCTAATGATTACCAATTCTACTTGCAACCATTCTTGCTTAACTACTTCGCGTTCGGTCCAGGTGCAGCTAGCCATGACGGGTCACCATCGCATCGGGAACGAGATTACGTTACTCCGACTCCCACAGCCTTGTTACTTTTATCATTCTTTTGGTCTTGATTGGATCAGGAATTCCAATATTATTGGCATAACAATTCTTACACTGATAGCCAAAAAATTTAGCCACTTGATGCTGGGGGAAAAGGCCCGCTTAGCAGCGGGTTCAGCTTAGGCCGAGAGACCTCCAAAGCCCATTATATATGACGAACTTTTGAGCAGAATCGATTTCATCTCTTCACTCTTTATCACTTATTCCCGAGAATTTTTCTGGTTTTCATCTTCCTACATTTATCTATCATACTCTTAATGTCGGCCCAATGACTTGTCCCAAGGCCGCTGACTATATCATTATAGGTGGCGGCATTTCCGGTGTTGTTATTGCCTCACGACTTGCTGAGAGGGACCAGAGTCTATCTATTGTTCTTATTGAGACAGGTCCAGATAGTGCCAATCATCCACTGACATCTGCACCCCTTGCGTGCTTTGGTGCTCACCGTTCGGATATTGACAACGACTACTCTACCACTCCGCAAAAGCATCTTAACAACCGAAAACTATATAATTCGGGAGGTAAAATTCTTTCCGGCAGTTCTGCAATCAACTACGGGACTTGGACCCGTGGCCCATCCTGTGATTATGACCTGTGGGCTGAGAAGGTTCAAGATCCAGCATGGAGCTATCAGGGGCTTCTGTCCTACTTCAAGAAAACCGAATGCTGCGTGAAAGATGGTATCTCGATCAGATCACAGCATGGATACGACGGCCCTATGAAACTGGCCTATATGTCAGAGACAGGTCGTAAATACCCACTTGACGACGCCATCGACTCTGCATGGAATGAACTTGGTTTGCAGAGGATCGGCGACGGAAATACGGGAAACCCTCTTGGCATCGCTGAAAAGGTCGAAAACTTCGGACTGGATGGAACTAGGCAGCCGGCTAGGAGTGTTTATGATCTCTCGCGTGTAACGGTCCTCACTAACACTACAGTTCACAAAGTGATACTCTCAACGGAGGAAAACCTATCTGTGAAACCAGTTGCAACAGGGGTCCAGTTACTCAACAGAGACATTATCTCCGCTAATCACGAAATTATTCTTTCAGCGAGGGTATATCGAACCCCTCAGGTACTTATGCTCTCTGGCATCGGGCCCACGACAGAGCTCATAAAACACAATATTACGGTTCTCGTCAATTCTCCTAGTGTTGGCCAAAACTTTTGGGATCACCCTGCCACTTGTATGTGGTGGAAGCTTCGGGAGCCCGAAGAGGGACTCGCGCTTGGAAGTTCCCACCCTCGCTGGTCCGATCCAAAGAACGGGTATGCCAAGGGTCTGCCAACAAATAGTGTCGTTTTCGAAGCTCTTCCAGCGGATAACCTTATAAAGTCCCTCAAGATGGATGGCAAAGAGCCTGAGAAACATGACATGTTACTTCCTAATCGTGTCCATCTCGAAAGTTTTGTCTCTTATGCACCAGCCCAAACCGAATTTGCGAATGTCGCCATTCCATTTGACGGTTCTCACATTACAACCTGCGTAATTAATTTCGCGACAAGTTCACGAGGGACCATCACGCTGGCTTCCTCTGACCCGTGTGACAAACCAGTCATCAATCCTAATTACTTTGCTTCCGAGACGGATAGGGCGATCCAACGATGTGGAATGCGTCGGGCCCTTGTTCTCATAAAAAATACCAAAGCAGGACGAAAGTTGGTCGATTGTGAGACCACTCCTGCGTGTTACCCAGCGCTGGGGTTAGATAGTACTGATGAGGATCTTGACGAGAGGATGAGGAGAGTGGCGGTGAGCTTTTTCCACGGGGCTGGAAGTGCGAGTATGGGAAATGTCGTAGACACCAAACTAAGGGTCAAGGGAGTGAAGAACTTGCGCGTGTGTGACGCTAGTATTCTTCCTGTAGATATAGCTGCCCATTTGCAAGCTTGCATCTATGCCGTTGCGGAGAAGGGAGCAGATATCATTCTTGAAGAACTTAAGAAGGTATGAAGTAAAATTAAATGATATTTTTCGAAGTCAAGGCAGAAAATAATCGTTCAAAAGAAATGGTACTAGTTACACCATTTTCTATATTTGAATCATCTAGAGGCTGATCTAACGCGAGGTTTTGGGACACTTGTCGAATTTTTATTTCTGTTAGAAAAATCTTTGAGCTTGGGATATCTAAATAAATGGCCTATTACATTTTCCCCTCAGATATTTGGTATCATCCTTGAGTAATGCATTCATACCTTACGTATCACGAGACAATCGTAAAATCACTATAAATCAAGCTGCTTAACTCAACCAGTCGATCCTAAGGGTTGATGGTGAAGTCGGTATAAGATACAAGAAAAAGCAGGAGTAACAGTTGCACCACTCACTGGTACGGATTTGAGGATTGATAGTTAGGAGCACATTACCATATCTCCCTAAAAGCAATACTCTGATTCTGTGAAAATAAATGGCTACGTATCCTCAAAAATATAATTATTTTAGGTTTAAAGTTATGCCTCGGTTCTAGGATAACTTAATCTTTAATCGTCAATTACTTAATTTGACAATTTTACCTCAATCAAAGTTACATGTAAAGTGGATCACACTGCTATGCTCGTATCAAACTACAAATTGCTAAATTGGCCTTACTAGATGAGGTATTATATTTATTGTAATAAATCTCATCTTCCAGCTATACTTTCCCTGCTGGTTTATTCACCACTCAGTCGTTCCCCAGGAGCTAGGGTTCTGGTTTAGCCTTTTAGTGCGCTTTTGAGCCGCGAAAGGTAATATTAAATTTCGGCACATCAATTTCGGCATTTGCATATGCAAGCGTATTCCAGAATATATAGAAGGCAAATGTGCATAACATGTATTGTCAACCGCTCGGATCTCCAAGTTTAGATATCAAGATGGAGGATTTTGAAGCAGCCTTAGCGGCTGCCACCACGAAAGAATCTCCACAAGTTTCACATGGAATTATCGTCGCGGCTATTAACAAGTCAGGTAACTTCAGAAAACATTAACAAATTACTGAAGTATAATAGCATTTTTTTAAAACTTACAATCTTGCAGGCGATTATATTTACAAAAACACATCTGGGTACGTCTCGCTGCAGCCCGACGCCCAACCAGCCGAATTTAACAATGCTCTTGTTATGGCATCTTGCACGAAGTTAATTACTACAATTGCTGCACTCCAATGTGTTGAGCGCGGCCTTGTTACTCTAGATGAACCAATCGAGAAACATCTCCCGGAGTTGGGAAGTCTCCAAGTAATTAGTTACGAGCCCACCTCGGAAAAAGGGCCTAGTTCTATCGCTTTGGCGAAAACGGAATCCAAAATCACCCTGCGACAATTATTGAATCATTCCAGCGGACTAGGATATGATCTTGGAGAGCCTGTATTAGTAGCATGGCGAGAATCCCGAGGAGAAACACCGCTTAGTCTATGGGGTCGCGTTGTTGATGCATTCTCAACACCACTTCTGTTTGAACCAGGCACCAAATGGGTGTACGGCGCGGGCATTGACTGGGTCGGCCTGCTGATTTCTCGTCTCACTCAACGTATATCGCTCGAGAACTATCTTATTGACCATATATTTGCCCCTTTAAAAATGGACTCTACAACTTTCCACCTTTGGTTCAAGCCAGAGATATGCCAACGATTTCTCCAACCGGCATATCGAACTCCGGATGGAACGCTAGTCCCTGGAATTCTACCATACCAGCACCCGCCAGCAGATGAGTATGGTGGAAATGGTCTTCTGTCATCTGTACCAGATTTTATGCGTATCTTGGGAGATATCATCAAAGAGGATCCTATACTGCTTAAAAAAGAAACAGTTGAGCTTATGTTCACACCACAATTCTCGGAAGGAAGTGGTTCGCTTGAACATCTCTACAACAGCCAAAAGTTATTTGAGAACTCTGCTGGTGGCTACATTGGAGATCTTCCTATCAACTACGGTCTGGGGGCGTTGTTATTGATGGCTGATGTACCACTCACAGGTGCACCACCGAAAACCTTGGCATGGGGCGGTCTGCCAAATATAGTGTGGTGGGCTAATCGGGAACATGGAATCGCGGGGATGTATGCTACTCAAATGATTCCACATTCCGACGTAAAAAATACGGAGTTGGCCGCTTTATTTCAGAAATCTATTTGGAACATGACTAAGAAGAGCCAAACGGCAATCTAGCACCTCTGATAAAATTTCACTTCTTTCAAAGATCTTCGTATATATCAATGCACTACACTTATTGAGCACCTATAAACTTCTGAAAGGTGAATGTTGTCACGAAGTACTTGATCTTTTCCTAGTTATGTGTAGTTGCTTTACAAGGCAGACATGGCGACTTTTAACTATATACTAAAAGTTTTCTTATTTGCATTTAAGAAATAATACTTCATTATGTATTGGTCAGACTCCCCTCATCTAACCCTTTACCAATATCATCACTATCCACTATCCACAGTGAAGTTTTCTCCAATCCCAAATCCATTTTCTCACTTGTTTCCTCTTCGTCTTTGTGAACTTGGGTCCGCTTTGAACTCCTTCCAATTTCAAAGCATTAATTCTTTTTTTTTTCTCAATTATTTAGAGTTCGAAAAAAGAGAGAAATGAATAGTTGAAGCGATATAGCTTCCAATTAAGGTCCATCGACTAACGACTAAGGTCCAACCAGCCAATTATCTTAGTCTCTTAGAACCATTAAAAGTTTATGAGTGATTTTTATCTCTAAATTAATTATTGTAATAGCGTGAGTAGCAGCTCTCAAGTAGAAAGCAATTAGCCCTATAACTTAATTTAAAATATAGAGAGCTAATATAATCGGTTTAGGAATATATTATTAACCTTTAGAGAGCTATAGTATTTATACTAGATCCTAGCTACATACTTTGGGCATATATCCTAATAATTCTAAGCCTTGATATCTGATACCTTAACTATTTTTTGTCTACGATATAGGAGGGTATTTTATAGGCTTTCCAGGATTATGCGGAAAGTAGGGAAAGAATGCGTTGTAAGAAAAATATACCAATAGTAGATAAGTGAATCCTATTAGCTGGCGGAATTAATTTTCGCGCTAAAATGTGACGTTCATATGTGACTGTCCGAAGGCGGTTTGGCCTTCTTACAGGGAACATTTTTGGGTAATCAAATACTCTCTCATCTTCTCTCTTATAAGATAGTTATATAGCTACTGGATTAAGTTTCCAGTATCTTGGTGGCTTGAAGTATGTAAATTCTGGAATTGTATTACAGGCATCATCTATAATATCTAGATAGAGCTTGCCCTCGTCGTTAGGGGAGGTAGAAGGGTAGTCAATTCATCCGGCAATAGGAGCTGTCTCATCCCAGCTGAGTACTGTCTTCCTTCACCTTATATTAGGACAAATGGGTCGATTATAACATGTGCGTGCCTGCTTGGTTTGAAGTAAGGATTCCGGTCCGTACGCGCCGAGGTATCTCTGTAAGCATGCGTACTTAAGACTGAGAAATTGGGATGCCAAGCTCCTGTGAGAATGCCTTAGCCCACAGAACGCTCAGGCTTTGATTAGGTATGCTGAGGCATTCTCATCTTCAGCTTAGGTTAAAGCGGCCACCACTCAGGCCAAGAGACTATAACAGCACCAGTGGAGGAACATAATGTGCTTTATTTTCCTGGTAAGCACATAAATTGTTACTTTGCTACTGCAATAATTTTTTTCATGTTCAGTAATTTCTAAGAATATTCATGAGTTCACCAAAATTAATTTAGTTGGGCTGCAAAAGATGCGTTTCTCCCTGGATTGAGTGGGCCTTCTACAACAAGAATGGACCCAGGATAGGTTGAAGTATACAATTTATAAACCGGCTGAAAAGGTAATAATTCAATAGAGGGAATTGTAATTCATCAAATTTGAAATAGGACTAGAATGAAATCTTCAGCCATTGCTACTTCTCTAATTATGCACACGGCTCTTTAATTCCCGACATTATCAACCACCAATTAATAGGGAAGGCGGTCCAATGGCCCAAAAACATCCCAATCTAGTCATCAGTAAGTCTATGATCAATTTTGTTATGTGATAATCACACTCACCTGCATCATCCACCAATAGGTGACAGTATTCATATCTAATTTACAGGTGAATATTCCTATCTCAAAGGCGGCCATCCAGCCAAACAACCCAACTTCAAAAAAGGTCAGGGATAAAATGTCTGCTTTGGCTGCCCGCCAGACTGTTTTTATACCCCACTCGCCTGACATAGGGGCAATTGAGAAGTACTGGAAGACGATACCAAACGCGAGAGCAAATGCATAGTCTGAAATTTCTCAGAATTCTTCTCATATTTGATCTCAGGGAATTGTATCAAGATAATGAAATGGTAAACTAACCAATAAGCCAGCATGGCCAAATATCATGATGGCCGATAGTAGCTCCGGTGCCGTACACTAACCATTCTCCAACAATATCACCGAGTAGGCATCCAGCTCCACAGTGACAGACTGCAATAGTTATAGTTGCAAACATCGGCCGCCCTTCCATACCCATCATTTGCATATGTGTCAGATGCCCACTTGTGTGCTTTGATATGTCATGCCTTGCAACATGCGCCATTTGCATGTGGTCTTGTCCTGAGGTATTTTGCATCGGCACATGGCTTGCCAAACGACTGTTTCCCGCGTCCTGCGTACGATGATGTTCTGTGGCCATATTATGATGGCTCATCATACTATGGTCATGGTTCATATCTTGAGAGGCATTTCCACTTTCAACATTTCCATGATGCATATACCCCGCACTGGGCTTTGCTTCCTGCAGGTCGGCCTTCTCCATCTTATGTTTACCTTCAGGTTTTTCAGGTCTTTCAGGTCTACCATATTTTAGATAAATCCAAATTGTTATTGGAGCCAAATATAGGGCGTTTAATATATAAACAGGTATCCTATCGAATTGATAAGGAGTCCTGTGCTTGTGTTGGTGAAGATACTTACATAACTGCCATCATTGATTCCCATCCTCGCCGAACGATGATATCGCACATTATCCAGAGGGAGATGAGCCCGGCAAGTCCGATGAATATAGACGAGATGATAGTTAGGGATAATGGCACATTATAACCAGAGTCCATGGCTTCCATGAAAGGTCGTTTAACCTTGAAGAAGTAGTACAAGCCTAGAATACAGCGGGTCCCCGATTACATGCACTTGGAATTAAAAATGGTCAAGCTGAACGTGCTTCTCTTCCCTTCGAAAAAAAACATCAAAGTCTAAAAAAGAAGAATGAAGTCAGAGTAAGAAAAGAATCGTTAATCGGCAGTTGATTGATAGTGCTAGAGTAGGAAGCTGCTAAAACACTCGGACCGTGACGAGATATGCAGCATGCTTTCTAATCAACCAAGCAAGCCGGGAATTACCTTGCTTCAT
The DNA here is from genome assembly GCA_037952705.1 of Haplographium delicatum. Taxonomy (NCBI): domain Eukaryota; kingdom Fungi; phylum Ascomycota; class Leotiomycetes; order Helotiales; family Hyaloscyphaceae; genus Haplographium; species Haplographium delicatum. The sequence goes on from JAPZPC010000116.1 coordinate 12,605, forward strand.
TTTCTTGCAGTAGCTACTAGATTCCCTGAAATTAGTATTCATCTACTTTTAAACTCTGGCTGGAACATTGAAACACAAAGCACCTGAGCCCTCGCTCAGAGTTGGGTGAGTAACAACAAGATCTGCGATATCAATATACGGCAACTTATTCTTCATTGCCAGCTGAAACACTGGCAAAAGTTCTCCAGCGCCGACCCTTATTGCGGTAAATCTTAAAATATTATCACCTCCTCCGATAAGCACTCTTGCGAAACTCGTAGTTTCTCCTAGTGTTCTTGTTTGAGGAACATAGCCATGGGAGTTTCGCTTTTCGGAATTTGATCCGGGCGCTGCCCACTTCAGACTCGCGTAGGCGTACATATGCCGATTCGGGAGTCGTGAAAAGAGTAAACGGAACTTGTCGATCCGTTTTTCTGTTCAAAGATATGGGTTTTCCCATAGGATAGTCTTTGACGATGCGAAAGTCGTCGAAAGCAATATGTGTGAATGGTTAAGATTCTGCGCAATCTCCTACTGCAAAATCCTCTTCGCTCGAAGTTTCGAGGTTTTCATTCGTTTCTATAAATCCTTTATCTGTAATTAAATATGTGTGTATTCTCTAGTCCGATGCTGCTGGTATTAGGTAGGCGGTCAGCAGCGGAGAGAATATGTGAACCTGTGATTTCAAATGGTTCATTTACTGCCATGCACTTCAGTATCACGAAGTGCCCCGGTTGTCAATATACCTCAGCAACAAGTGCCGAAGTAAATATCTTGACATGTTCTTCTTCTAATACCTCTAGAAAGGTAATAGCCTTCTCTCTTCAAAACCTTTTTACTCCTCTCTATTATTGCGGTTTCGGCTCTCAGTCGGTTCATCGCCTGAGCAAACTCAAGCCCGACATATTCATCACCCAGATTGAGCAGATTGCGAGGCACCTCAACTAATTCCAAGAATTCGATCTTTTTAAGCAAATTGGCTTCTTTAAGTCCAGGATATTATTAATCTTGGCTCGTGATCCCGTGGAAATAACTACTGTATCACTTCTCAATACTCTTTTCTCTCTTCCTTGCCCCGTAATCTCAATAAACTTGCTATCTACAAACCTGCTCTGTCCCCAAATAAGATTTATACCCCTATTCTTAAATATATCTTCGTACATGTCCATCAATCCGTTTACCATACCCCTTTTTCTCTCTCTGACGACATTCATCTCCACGTCACTTGCCGGGACATTGCGAAGGCCATATGAATTTCCAAGAGAGGCCAAATAAGGAGTCGTTTGCAGAGTGAACGAAATTTTTGCTAGAGAGGCAAGCTATATTTGGACAGGAACCGCCTAGTCATCAGCGTTCAATGGCCTCCCAGCGTTTTCCCGCCTAAGACGAAAGTGTCCACGCAATATATTTGCCTGCTTCGCCGCTTCCTAAGACGAGAATATCGAAGTGGTTTAATTTTAATTCAGATATTTCAACAAGCCAGGTGTAACCAAAATGGTGTACTGGATGGTTATGATGAAAATCGCGTAGAAGTGATAGACTACAGTGAAGGTTGAAGAAGGCTGGATTTTAGACGAATCGTAGATATTTAAACCGCATGCTGTGTTTATTCTTACTCAGATCTTTCCATATCCAATGATTCAATATCAACTATTTGGCTGTTAGGGTCTAATAGCTTGATTGAAAAATGTATCTGATTCGATGGTATTTTACTAGGCTGGACCGGTTCCCCAGAACCGCTCCGTTCCATTAAGTCTTCTTCCCTTCTTCGAAATAGTCACACCCTTTTTAAACATTTGTTTAGGCAGTGCAAATTTTGCACTCTTGGAACCCCGCTAAGCAATTGCACCAGATGAATCTACCCATAATTCATTCACTCGGGAGAGACTTGAGAGTATGCGCCTATATTATGTAAAACGGCCAATAATTTCATCAGTTAGTGCAAAGCTTCTCTGCTGATGTCTCAGTACGCGTGAGACATCGAATTACAGCCTTGAAAGTCCTTTTATTTTGTTGTTGTTCCTATGCATAAACTTGGGAGAAGTCCGACACTTAGTCCTACAAAGCCAAAAGTGAAGTGGTATCATATTTATGTACAGTTAATATTACTAGATAGGGGAAGAAAGCTGAAAAGGCTTCAACTTAAAAATATGTTGTACCTTCCATACCAATCAATATCGGGCTCCAAACGCCGTAACCTAATAATGCACCTATCCTATCCCAATCTCCTCCTGCTTGATATGGCTTTCATGGCTCATCTTTACGACCCAAGAGTTCTTGGCCTTCCGCCCTCGACAATAATCTGTTCGTCAATCCTACTCTCCAAGTCTCCATACTCGAGCCTCTTGTACGTGGTAATCCTTGCCTCGTTCATGTCAATATCAAAGAATCGGATTCTCCGGTGATATCCGCCGTAACCTCCATACCCCCCAAACCCAGCTCCACCAGCATAACACATCCATAAGGCAGGGTTGCCTTGCTCATTGCTGCTGAGTGCGCAATACTCGTTCGCATGATCATGTCCACAGCTCACCATAACCACGCCTTCCTCGACCAATGCGTCTCGGAACCCAGAATTAAACGCTGGAGCCGTTACAGGTTCACGGAAACCCCCTTTCCGTGGTATCTCAGCGTCCCGATATTCGGGAAGAGGGATGTGAATAAATGCCAGGTCCATATGGATATGTGTATATCCAGCATGTTCTTTTTTCAGTCCCTGTGCCGTAGCCTTGAACCAATCGATCTGGCTCTTTTTCAACCAGTCGTAACCTTTGAAGTTGTGATTATCTGGAGAATAGGAGTGTGTATCGAGAAGATATATAGTGAGAGCGGAATGCTTCGAACTGCCTCGCGCAAGGACCTCGACATAATAGTTTCCTACACCATCAATTTCTTTGGGGCCAGCAGTTGAAAGAGAATAAGGCAGAGATTCTATGAGAGCCATCTGGCTAACCCGGGGAAGGGACCCTTCGTCATCGTGATTACCAAAAATAGTCGCAAAGGGAATTTTGCGTTCGACAAGAAGTTCAGCGTATTTAAAAATAGCCTGCCGAAGTCAGTCGCTGCACTTTAGAAAGAATTAAAACCTACGCTCTGGGCATCAGGAGCAGTCTCTCCATTAACCTGGTCCCCACTCAGCACAACCAAGTCAGGTTGTTCCGAATCCAGCAATCGACCCATAAATTCCAAAGTCCTCGGATCGGCCTCACATTTTCCACCTTCTGGCATTGCATCTCGACAAGCTCCAGTCCCCGTACTCAAATGTAAATCAGCAGCTTGCATAATCTTGAACTTTCCGTTCTCTCTAATTCTTGGGATAGGTCTTGGAGAAATGGGCTCTTTTCCCCTTCTGACGCTTAACCTGGCCTCCAGTCCCTCACCGTTTGTGTTCAGTAGCAGAGGCGTACCTACTAACTGCCACGCTAGCCTTGGATCCACGGCATCAGCGCCAAATAAAACATCCACTGACGTAACAGCCTGCTGCGAATCGCTCGCATGTCTTTTTTTACTCCGCTTCACCCATAGACCTGCGGGCCTGCTCTCCCACTTTCCATCTCCCTCTACTTTGCTGTCCCCCGGATTCAACCTTCCGACTGTCACATCAATAATCACCTTGTCTTCTGGCAAAAGCTCTTCCTCCATCTTCCGTTGAATATGCACATATGCTGAGTTCACCCATCCTGTCCCGAGGTACAAATCCTTTTCTATCCTGTGCCAAATATCCGAATCAAGCTTGCAAGATGTGAATACATTGATGCGCGAGCAAGTTGAGACAGTAATATCTGTGATTACAAGGCCTGGGTGATGGGCAGGGAGAGCGTTGTGGATGGCAGAGGGAAGAACTCGGAATTGGCTGTCGAGGAAGAATACAACAATAACAGTGAAGACACACAGTGCTGAGAGCTGACACGCCGTACGGACCTAACAATAGGCAGTTAGCAAATATATCTTAAAATAAGCTTGAGGACATGTATACAATCCTTCTCGTCATTGTGAATAATTTGTTGCAAGGAGCTTGCGACAAGGTAACGGCAAACACAATTGTTCAGATAGTGGAGGAATGCTGGCAATGGTTGTCCATACGTAATCGCATCAGGCTATCATGTCTTCATAAATATATACCGGCCAACAGAAGGAAAGCCTGCAGAGAAAATGAAATCGAAATGGAGTTATGCTTGGTTTCGAGGTCATGGATTTTCAAACGGCCACGGATGGAATCTGGGGATCTCCAGTCCTGTACGAGTAACGCTAACGTAACGGACGCTAAAACTTGCCCCTGGCCGACAACCTGCGACACAAGTCCCGTGATCGGCCTCTTTTGTTAGATTTACTGTACGTGGTGTAGAGAACTGAGGAGCAATCATTCTTTTTCCTTTGTGTATTATATCTAATTATGCAGGTAGCTATCGTGCTAGTTATTATTCGTCGGATTATCCTATACAGTTGCAATACAAGCTAGGTGGGCATTATACCCCGCTGCTCACATCGCTCTCTTCAAGCCAAAGTTTCCTCCACACAGCAATGAAGCCGCCGCCTACGACTCGAAGGCCAACTTTCGGTCTGCAAATGATCTTCCAGTCATTCTCAGAAAGGGTTCCGGTGTCAGGGCCTCCAAATCCCCCAGGTCCTCCAGCTGCATCATTTATAATACCTTCTCTCCTTATCGCTAACTCAGCTTCGGCTTTCAACAAAGCCCTTGGTATCACCGCCCTCACGTCCCATTCTCTTCCCCCTACACCAATCCCACTTTCAAGCACTCTTTCCAGGAAAAAGGGTAAATGGTTGGTTTTGACACGCATGAGAGAGGCTGTGATTTGTGTTATACTGGGACAAAATGTAATCAAAGTTCCATTGGGCTTTAACGCCTTTCCAACAATATCCATGTGATCATCGGTCCCTGGAAGATCTAGGATCGCATGCTCGAGAAAAGCCGCGTGGGAATTTTCCTCCAAAAGTGCAGTGATATATTCATCAATGTTTCCCACATGAAAATCGATATTTGGAAAGTAGATTCCTCGACGAAAATTATTTATAACCACTTCAGCATGTTCGGAGTGCCGAGCTGATATATCAAGAGTATGTATGACTGCTCGACGATCTCTTTTCCAGTCTTGCCAAGCTGGAGCCGACATGTCGTCGTGACTGATCTCCGGCTGTGGCACATTCATCCCATGTATTACTCTAGACAGATTTAAAGTCAGGGCGCCATGTCCGGTTCCTGCCTCAAATATTTCGAACTTGTCCTCCGTCTCATTCTTTGATGTTAGATGGATATCGAGTAGGGAAACAATGAGATTCGCATCCTGAGAATAAATCTGCCACCACGCGATCAGAATTCGAGCTGAAATTACCAAGCCAATGATTATACCGGTGTCACAATGCGCGGAGATAAATCAGTATATTCGTTCAATGTCGGTCGGTTTATCTGATAGTTGACTCTTCTTTTCGACGCGACCTTGGCACGACATTCCTTCCCAAGAATATCGTCATGCTGAACACGATCCAGGTTGATCTTTGTTGAGTGTCCACTTTTAAGAGGCTTGGTGAGTATCGGAGAATTCGGATTGGCTATGGACCTGAGTAGAACAATATCTCCCTCTGGAGACGGTCAGCGAGAAGAGTAGGGGATTGAGAGTCGTCACCTTGAATGGTTGTCTGAGTACAGAGCCTCCGGGGAGATGATGAAAATAAATATCCTGTCGGTGTGTTGAGAGGACGGCCACTAAGCTTCACGTACAGACGCCGAAGGCTGAGCATTGGGATCGGGACATTTGCCAACGACAAAGCGTTGTATGCATGTACTCCAAGCTTGTATTGTATATTTTTTCGAGTTCACATGTGCAACCGACAGTCTAGCGGCCGCGTTGCAGGGGTAGGTCCTTAGAAACTCCGTGTGTGGTCCCCCCGTGTCAGCCTCAGCTCAGCCTCGGCCACCGCATGTCAACAACGACAACACACGAAACAGCGTTGTCTGAAGCAGCCAGATTTTCTAAGATCTCTTTCCCACCATTCGTCTTTCCCAAAATAGTATAATCTCACAGCCGTTAAAATGCCCTCAGAAGTCGAAGGAACCCACCAGATCGGTGATATGTCACTGTACACCAAGTCATGGAAGGTGTGTTAGTTTCCGTCCCATCTTCAATTTGAACCTGACGAGAACTTCATAGCCCGATGGATCTCTTGTCGCAAAATTGATAGTCATCCACGGCTTCTCAGACCATATAGGCCGCTACTATGAATTATTTCCTACCTTGGCATCCCGCGGAATCGAAGTCCACGGCTTCGATCAACGAGGCTGGGGCCGTTCTGTCCATAGTCCCTCCGAAAGAGGCCTCACTGGCCCTACCAGTCTCGTCATATCCGATATTGTCTCTTTCATCAAGACCCAGTTGCCTTCATCGGTACCGGTCTTTGTCATGGGACACTCAATGGGAGGCGGTGAAGTTTTGACATTGGCATCAGATCCGCAATATCAGGACTTAACGAAGGACATTCGGGGCTGGGTATTAGAGAGTCCCTTCATCGACTTCCCCAAAGGTTTTGAACCAAATTTATTTGAAGTAGTCCTTGGGCGACTGGCTGGAAAACTCCTTCCCCATTTTCAGCGTTTCTCTGCCCTTCCTGCAGAGAATATGACTCGAGACCCAGAGGTGGTGAAATCCATCAAGGAGGACAAACTTTGTCATGATTATGGGACACTGGAAGGGCTTTCAGGGTTGTTAGACAGGACTACAGCGTTGAACAAGGGCATCGCAAAGCTGAACAAAGGAACCCAGAGTCTTTGGCTAGGACATGGGACCGTAGACAAGGGAACCAGTTACCAGGCAAGCAAGGTATGGTTTGAGAGGCAAACGCAGCTGAAAGACAAGGAGTTCAAAACATATGATGGATGGTATCACCAACTACATGCGGACTTACCAGAAGATCGGCCAGTATTTGCTAAAGATGTTGGCGACTGGATCTTGGCTAGAGTTGGAGGCGAAGAGGGCAAGCCGAAGCTTTAACTCCGGAAATGAAGAAACTGGATAGGATACCCTGTGTGGAAGGAGTTGGTGGGAATGTATATTGTGCTTTTATTCTAGTGGATCATACCTCATCACTTCTTTGCATCACCGTCACCATCCTTCTTCTCGTCCTCTTTGACTCTCCGATCCAAGATTTCATCTACAATTCCCATCTCCAGAGCCTCTTCTGCAGTCAAAAACTTATCCCGTTCCATCAACTTCTCAATTTCATCTAAGGTATGCTCTTTCGTTAAATGCCTCTGGAAGATCTCATTCAGTTGCCTCCTTACTCGTAATATCTCCTGCGCATGAATTGCAATATCGCTCGCTTGTCCATGGTAGCCCCCGGATGGTTGATGCACCATAATACTACTATGCGGCAGGCAGAACCTCTTCCCCTTCTCTCCACCACATAGAAGCAAACTTCCCATCGAGGCAGCTTGTCCAACACAGACAGTGGAGACTGGTGACCGAATATATGTCATCGTATCGTAAATCGCAAGCCCTGCAGTTACCGACCCGCCAGGGCTGTTTACGTATAGAGTGATAGCCTTCTCAGGAGCATCAGATTCGAGATAGAGGAGTTGGGCAACGATGGCCGCAGAGAGGGATTCATCTACAGCTCCATTGAGGCAGATAATTCGTTCTTGAAGGAGCTTGGAGAAGATATCTGATTGGCGCCATCCGCCTCCCTATATATTTAGCCAGAAAATCATGCCAGAAGTTGTTGGCGGAGCTTACAATAGTCTCAGTAATGAAAGGAATTGGGGTCCAGGCCTCGGGCCCCGACCTGAGTGGTAACGTCGACAAGAGCCGGATCCCTTGGCCTATGACATTGCGAGCTGGAGATCGCAGTGTCCTAGCTGCAAACATATTGAGTTATGTTCCGTGGCTACAGAAACATAGCGTCTTCGACGGAGTCTGAAATCAAATATCATCCCATGAGACGCGATTGAAAGAAGCGCGACTCGCTTGATCTTCCTGCGACACAATTTCGATCTAACCGCACACGCCAAAAAGCTCTATATCCTTTTCCCACCCAGCCCTATCATTCAAGTCGAAGCATGTGTTATGAACAAACCCAAGATCCCTATCGGTAGGGATACCGTGAAGTGGCTCAAGGGGCCCCCCCCGCTCTTCAATTCATTCGGCCAGCCCTTCCTCCAACCGCAAAGAGCTACCCTCAGACTCCTATCACAATGGCAGTCCCCAGCGCCCTTATTCAAACCTCGCGATCTTCCCCTATCTCCCCTTATGGATGCAAAGCTTACTGCTTCGAAGCAAAAATATCATCTTCGAAAACCTTTGCCCAGCAAAAACCCCGAACCGTTCCAGCGACAGTTAGCTAAAAATCCATATGCACTGGCATTAGCTACACCATTGAGGAGATGTCAATTGACGAAACTGGCATTGCCGAAGTATTTCTTTCAGGATTTCGTTCTTATGGAGCATCCTGAGAGCAAGAAGAAGTACTATGTTCCAAGAAGTTTGACGTCGAAGAAGCACAACGGGAAACTGGATCCCACGCTCGACAACATGGATGGAGCGATTGGAGCCATATCCAAGGAACATGAGATGGATGCGAGCCAGACTAAACTGCGAGTCCCTATTAAATTAGAAAGCGAAATATCAGATTTGGTCCTCCAACCGAACTTGACGCCAACTCGAGGGAGCACCACCAACATCCAATCTCGCTATTCTGTCCTTCGCGCAATACGAGACTTGAAGGGGTATTCGAGAATCTCGAACTTCTCTTCTGGTGACTCTCCTTCCTTTTCTTCTCTGATGAGGCCTGATATGCATGACTTTGCTCTGAAGCTCATGCGTAGACGAGTCGTTGAAGCGTTAGAACACCTCGCAGGACTTAAACGGGGTTATTTAGTGGGATGTAGTGGCTGGGAAGATGCTGTGAAAAAGCCACAAGTCGCAGCTTTTCTGTACACTGGTAAAGGGGAAGAAGGGGAGTATAATTGCCCAACTGAGTTCTCAACTCTTGACGTCACGAGGGAGACCTTGCATGGATTAAGAACAAGGAAGGTGCCCGTTCATAATTTAAGGGCCTTGCTTGGAGAGGATATGTTAAAGGAGTTACTCACTAAAGTTCCCAGTGGATGGTTCGGGATGAAGACAATCATACTCCGGCATAGAAATGTCACTGTGGATGTGCAAATGCAACTTTGGAAGTTACAAGGTTATTTGGCCGAATATACATGAAAAGTATCCATTAAAAGGCGCGTAGGACACAGTAGATAAGCCAAGAATCATCTGAATATTGAGCATGAGGAAGATCTCCACTAAATCGAATGTTTATTTTGCCAAAGTCAAGTACTCTCCCAAGACATAAGTATTCATATTGTGAATTCGGAATGTATAAGTCCATTCTCTATATTAGACAGTGCATAACTATGATTTTATCTCTCTATCAAGATTCTGCTGGTGGATTTACCTCTCATTCTACCCAGAAGTTTCTCAGGTACAGCCAGCGTGAGGCCTTTCCCAGGCGTTGATTTTCTTTACTTGGCACTCTGCATATAGACTAGATTGGAGGCACTTTATACTTATCAGACATTCAAAGGAATTTCTGGAGCGCCTTTGTCATACACAGAGAAAATATAAAGAACTAAAGTCCTTTTGTTGAAACTTATTATAGTGTCTCTCTGCAAACCATGAGTTCAGCTATGATTGCCTGATTGCATCTCTTCGGAGCGAGGCACTTAGATGGATTTTTCAAGGAAATTTGGTAACCGGCATTTGTACTCCGTACTTCTTCTAACGCTTGAAAATTTTAATTTTTTAGTATAATGATATTATTTTGTTCGTTGATGCACTTTTCATAAACCATTGACCTTCTACCATGATCAGATTGACTGATATTATTCGTGTATACATTGAACCAAGGAAGACAGGTCAATATGTAGAATACGTTAAGGAGGCCTATTTAATCTTGGTCTTCATCAAATGCGACGTAATCTACCTTTGCACTATGGTTTTGTAAACCGATGTCAGTCATTTCAATAATATTGTTCAATGTTATTGTTAAGTCGAGGGTACTTAAGTTCATCTTTCTTCGATTTGGACTCGGCATATTCATCAACATATCACAAGTCTCTTGTCCTTTGTTGTTGATTGACATAAAGAGAAAAGCTAGGTAGGGGTGGATATTTAGAGATGGGCACGGATGGCATCAATTTGCAAGCTTCTCAAATCTCACTTCCCCAACCTCCCAATGAGGAGAGTGTTAGCAGTCCAAGAAAAGTTGAAAGGCCCTCTTCAATTCTTGGAGTAAATTTTAATAATTAATAAAGAGTAATAACCTTTTATCTCAGTTGGCACTTGCCTCGAAGCGTAACTCAACTTTCATTAAATCCATTTCTCGACTTATAATGTAAACCGCCCCGGCATATTAAGACTCAATTAATAGATACTTCTTAGTTACCAAAATATGACTTGTGTTCGGTAATTTAGCATTTATGGCTACTGCATATAAACTGAACGCTCAATTTGACCAGCTGCAACGACTATGAATAAATACCAGCAGGGCCTTACTATACATCTTGTCTCCTAGGCTTTCATACATCATGATCCAATTATATAAAAGTAATGTTACGCCAGGAAAGTAAAAAGATAAGCTGAAATGGTAGTTTTATCGGCTGGTTTGCGGGTGTTTAATTTATTGATTTGCAAAACTCACTCGTCATTGGAATGACAATCTTGTGAAGGATGACATGTCCATCTGCCTATAACTTTTTGGGCGACCGGGAGCTTGATAATCTCTTCTCGTTTTCGTCTTGAAACTTTCAACTATGACCCAACGAAAAGTTGGCTGCTATCCAACAGGAAGGTGAAATGTAGGGACATAAGATAGGAATCATCCTTCAGTGTTATTTCGAAGCTTAAGCATAATTGCATAGTAAAAATGAAAGAATATGTATCGAATCTCCGAACCTGTCTGCGAAGCAAGAGTTCCTACTCTTAGGGCTGCCCACGTCACACAGTCGTATTGCTGGATGTTGAACACACTACAGCCGGAAGCACATAAGAAAGAAACTAGCCATTCCTGCTCAAGACTTTCAGCACTGAAGCATATCGCGCTTTTCATCATACATTTGGGCAGAGGCGGAGTTGTTCTTAGCGCCTTATCGATCCACTAGATCTATGCACAACGATCTGGAAGGGGACTGACATCGGTCCGTCTCGTGCGGTAAGCAGAGATCTGGAATGAAGCGGAGAATGAAATGGTCAACCCTACCAGTTAGAAATACTATGGGAGTGGGCGCCGAGGCGGTGTTGAATGTGGGTTGGGCCGTTACGCGTTGCGGGGAAATTGCGGGTCTGATTTTCTCCGCTCCTTCGGCATGATTCCGAGAATTATTTGGTCGAAAAGATAGAGGGCCGGACAGTTAGTCGAAACTACGAAAGAGATAGCAACAATCTTCCCCTGCGGGCCTCTATTTCCAAGTCAATACTAAATGAGCTTAGAGGAGGTGTGCGTAGGTGCTGAGTTGGTACTCTGTTGACTGTATTGCTATATGGGACCCTCCACCTCAAGGGTTTGAGCGAGAGAGAAGAAGATTGCTGTCCTCAGCTAGAGTATAGACGATATTAATGAGTGAGTTGGTATGACTTCAGTCCATTGAGACTCACAAAAGGTGTTGGGAATTAAAGTCTGAAGAATTAGGCGCTTCTTCTGTTACTTGTAGACCTATTGCAAAACAGCACCAAATATAGATCAGGGATAAGAGGAAACGCGTCGCGGGGTTTGCTTCTCTTTTATAATAATGCAAGAAATTAAGAACGAAAATTCCAAAGGCTTTGTCTGAAGCAAGCGCGTGAAATCCACGTAAACCTCTTCTGCCCTACCTGGGGAATATCATCTCTTCAGTATTCCTACGTATTTCTCAAGATCCAGTCACGGCTGCAAATGAAATCTCATTGCTTTTGAGGCAAGCCGCCTGGAGTAGCAACTCCCACTCTCTCGCTGGTTGTATTGCATGCAGGAGGTATATTTCGGTCGTTCTCCTTTCCCACATGTGAACTTGGCCCAACTTGGAGATTGTTTCAAGCCTTATCTTCATTGATCACATGATCGGGGTAAGGGGGATGGATTTGAAGCGGAAATTCAATCGGCTTGGGCTTTCAAGCAAAAATGAATAAGAATGGAACTTATCAGCTGAGCGGAGTGTGTACTGTATTTTCCCTGTCTCCTGAATCTGGGGGAAGTGTGATACATAAATTTCGCTTACCTCGGTTGGCTCGGCTGAAGTGAGCAAATTCATGCATGCAATAATAATGTACTTGGTACACGGTTACAATACAAAAAAGTACAACAGAGAGATGAGATGATATGAGGTTGATATCAGATGGTATGTCCAAGACACGTACGTTGTCCAGGATGGTACGATACATGTCCGGAGTACAGTACAACCAGCTGTTCCGCCTCTTTCTCGAACGCACGCCAAGTCATTCGATGTCCTTATCAATCCTTATGAATCGACCCTACATGCTGACGAGTGGTTAGAACGGTACTGTAACGTGCCACTGCCCTAGACTGGCCAATTACGGAGTCCCCAGAGCCTTCACCATGGAAGCATAATGGAAGACACCAAGAAAGAGGCGGTGTTGGAAAAACTCATCGTCTAACTATCCACTTGGAGCAAGTCCCCAAACGGCTGAGCCACTTTCAAACACGCCGGAGTCCAAAATCCTTCTAGTTCTGCTGTTGGAGGCGTTTCCGATTGGGTGAAGTCTTTCGACTGGGATGGAAACGCTTCACGAATGAAAGCAATCTGGTACATCCAAGGCTTGATCTATGGAGGATGAGACAGCGGAACTGTAAATCCTGCACAGTACCCCGTATGGTTTTGCGACACCGGAATCAACCCACTTTGCTCACTGCCAGGCAAAACCATGAAAGTTCTGAAGTATGAAGTTTTTGTACGGAGGAGATTTGGTCCCACCAACCTAGATGTGGTGATTTTATGCCGTGTGAGGAGGATCCAGGAAAGGGGACCAACCAGAGCGCTGTGGCGCCTGCCGGATTGCTGACTTGCATTGACGGCGAACAATGATTTGCAGATCATGAGCGAGGGACGTCACAAGGGGTGTATGCTAACGGGCTCAGGCAGCGTCAAGTTGCAATGTTCCATCATTCCGCGTTAGCCAGGACTGGCTTCGTGCTCTGCCATGTTGCGCTGAGTCGAGTCGAATTGGGTGCGTAGTGTCGCGATGTGTGGCACAAGTACCTTTCCTTTCTAACCGTTCTTACAGTATTACTATTATTTTAGTTCCTCTGGCACATCCGTATTTTATCCCTGACCAGGAGTGCGGCCATGCCTGAAATGATCCAAATGATCCAATAAATCCCCAGACCGGAGAGGCAAATAGGATGGCACTGGGCGGTGGGGATGGTTGGGCGCAGCGAATGGTGGAGATAATTTTCCAGCCAGAAGGATACCCTTGGCTTGAGGGGAGATGGGGTCAAATTACTCGACGAATCCCACAATCGCGGGACCTGATCCAGAGTGAAGAGCTGCTCTGGACTGTACTGTAATGTACTGCCCTGGGGGAAATACGTTGTACTCAATATTTTCTCTGCTACGTTACGGCGCGGCATGTTCCTGGCCAGACCGAAGGAGGATGGATCCGATGAGAGCGAGAAACAGGACAGGGACAGGGACAGCTGATAGAGACGGAGAAGAGACAGATAGACAGGAACAGAAGAAGAAACAGAGCAAGAACAGGCAGGGAGGGGAACAGAGACAGAGACAGTGACAGAAATAGAGACAGTGACAGCCAGAAATGCGACAGGAAATAGGAATACGACCAGAAGAAATGCATCAATATGACCCGAAATAGGAATAAAAATACGACCAGAGCCAACCCCATCACCAGCGTCAGGGACAGGGACGCATCCTCAGGAGCCATGGCATATTTTCATCCAGTACTTCCATACTCGACTATTTTCCTGTTTGTCGTTTATTTCATATTGCTGTATCAGGCTTACACCGTGTCCCTGCCGGACAACATTTGAGGATCTGTTATATTATTCTCCCCGTCCTCTCGAGTCTCTACTTGGTATTTGCACGCGATTGAGATCTCGAGTCAGCCACTTCCATCAGCCCAGAAGCCAACAGTTTCTGTTACAGCACAATCGTACGAAGCACTCCCCCCCGCCGCCGCCCTACTGAAAGGAGTACGGAGTAGTACGGAGTGCTGACTGCGTACGTGACAGCACTGTACTGTACTGTACTGAAAGAGCGAAGTACCGGCCGGTACTTCTCTTCACTCTGTACTGATTTGGAACTTGTTCTGGGAGGCGTTTTTCTACTATTCTCTTCTCACACTTTCGCCCACACCGACCGCCTCTTCCTATTACTAACTACCACTACCACTCCTACTACGACTGCCGCCACTCCAGATCTTTTTCATACTCCTACTCCTACGCCTACTTCTACTCATACTCACGCTCACACTCGCACCCACACTCACACTCATACTCATACTCATACTCATACGACGAAGTTATTATATCCTCTACTCGTCTTGTCCACCCCCCGGCCGCTCTCAGACTCAAATTCCTCATTCTGCTGTCCAATCACCGCCGGTGTGTCGCTGGGTCTGATTCCTCACCCCCGCATTTTATGAAATGAGCGTCCCGTCTCCGCCAGACTGCAAGATACGGACCGAATAATAAGTACCTCCCGTACTCCAGCGCTCCAGTACGACTCCAGACAGTCTCCAGATTCCATGCGCAGAACAGAACATCTACTCCACTCCTACCCCATATTCGAAGATACCGAAAGCCAGTCACATTGCTCACACGACTCGGCCCATTCTTAACTTCGCTCACTCTTGTCTTGCCACTTGTCGTCCTTGTGAGAACGCCCTGAGTGTGCAGCGTACTCGATCGACTCCTCCAAATCGCATTCAATACATCACAATACAACACAATACAATTAGTTATTCGCGTCGCCCGCCATGTCAACCTCAGTCAAGCGGGCATGCGATGCCTGCCATCGTCGCAAAGTCAAATGTGATGGCATCAATCCGTGTCGCAATTGTTCTTCGGCTCAATTATCATGTACATACCACGCCATACCACAGAAGAAGGGGCCGAAGGGTTCTCGAGCGAAGGTGATCAGCGAATTGCGAGAGACACAACGACAGACGACCCTCTCCTCAAAAGTTGCAAATCGACTGAATGGTATCAATAGTCCACCATGTAGTCCAACGCTGGCGCCCACCCCAGGCCTCTTGACGAGCGACATGATCAAAGATTGCATCGAGTTCTTTTTCGCAAATATGTATCCTACGCTTCCCATTCTCCACCGTGGACGTGTTGAACAGCAGGCGATGTACGCCGATCAAAATGTCGATACATATTGTTTATTAACATCGCTATGTGCGTTCATGATGATTCAGCCTGGGATGGGAATACCAGGCGATCCTCTTGGGCTCGACAGTCTTCCAGGAGCAAATCTTGTATCAGGCAATTTACTGATGGAAGAAACGCTGAGGGTTAGGAAAAGCTACGATCATCTTGAGACACCTACGTTAAACAGTCTCGTCACCAGCTTCTTCCTGTTTGGTTGTTATTTTGGTCTCGATTTACATAACAAGGCTTGGTTCCATCTCCGAGAAGCGACGACGTTAGCCCATATTCTCGGGTTGCAAAAGGAGGATACGTATTTACAATTTGATGTCGTCGAGTCGTCAAGGAGACGGAGATTGTACTGGCTCCTCTTTGTCACTGAGAGGTAAGATATCTACAGTATGTGCCTCTTAATCAATTCTAACACCTCGACAGAGCATATGCACTTCAGCGACATCGACCAATTTCACTTCAAGCAACTATCTCTCTTCCAACCCAGAATGACGATCCTTCTGACACACAAGCACACCACTTGACTGGATTCTTGCATCTTGTCAATCTCTTCCGGCCTTTTGACGACGGATTCGTTGCTTTATGGAATAAGACTCGAACAGATTGCTCCCCTACGTACCTTGCTGCCTTACAAAAGCAACTAACTGATGCCTTACCTACGTACCTCAATTCCACTGAAAACCAAGCTGCTGACTTGAGGACCAGCCAACAGTGGCTACGGACTATGGTTTGGCAGTTGAGTATACAAAACGGGTGCTTGAGTTCAGGAAACGATGATCCAAGCATGACCTTCCAATATCCAGTGGAGATAGCTCGTGATCTCGTGTCAATGACTTCCCAGTTCTCTCACCAGAGCATGGAAGTACACGGCATTGGACTTGTAAGTTTCCCCGAGATATTCATCCCTCGCTCTTGCTGATATGTTTGCCAGATTGGAAAACTCTTCGATGTCGCATGTTCCCTTACGGACGTTCTCTCGCTTCTACCCCCCAACCCCGATCCTTTCCAACTTGGTCCTCGAGATTACCTCCACGATTTCATGACTGTGCTCTCTGTTCTCCGTAATGGTGATCACCGTTTTCTCCCACTTCTCTTGGCAAAAGTCAACGATGTCTTACCCCGACTGGTGAATCCAATGCTCCAAACCGTTCCAGAAACACCAGCCAATATGTGCGCTGAAGTTGATATTTTCGATGGTTTTGGTAATGCTGGAGTAGGCGTACCATCCAGCTTCCCTGGCTACAACGGTAATGGTACGAGTGGCGAGTTTAAAATGGAACCAGAGAATGAATTCAATCGAAATGTTGTCGCCTCAATGCCGCCATTTGACAAGAGGATTGAAGAACTAGGATCACCCGCAAATGAAGGAGAAACTGTCAATAGTCCATTCACAAGTCCTCCGATCCTTCAAAGTCCAATGGAGTTCTCCAGCCTAGGAGATTTCCCTGGCTTCTCAGATCTAAGCAGTTCATCAATGGGAACACCAGGTAGCATAGGAAGTAGTATGACTTCAAATATGGGGAACTTTAATGAAGGCGTCAATAATGGTGGACAAATGACGTTCAAGAGGGAATATGATCTACAGTCCACCATGGCATTATTGAACAGTGGAGGGAGACAAGGGATGATGGAAGCTCGGAGGCCACCATTACGACAGACAAGCTCAAGTTTCGGTGTTCAAATACCAAGAAGTGTGCCAGAGCAATTCCACCAGATACAGAGGACAGCCAGTGGTACCGAGGGAATAGGGATGGGGATGGGAAGCATCAGCGACACTCAGTTTCGGTGACGCTGGTAAATTCTATGTCAATACCGGCACCGATTGAAGCTGAGGGCAACCCAGGATAACATACAAGACTAGAGAACACCTTGAATATCTCGGATGAGGATCAACTGGGCCTCGCTTTTTTTCAAAAGCTGCCCTGCATACTGCCTTTCTTAAAAGAGACTAGGCATCCGCTGCTGAAGTCGATTACGAGAAAAGAAGCAACGAACATAATTTTCGCAGCACCAGCGACAGAGTTCACCCCCCCCTGTCCATCGCCTAATTACACCACATATTTATCAAAATATCAGACATCAACACCTAATATCAAAAGGAAGTTTAGTCACCAGCGGCGTTTCGGATCTGTGCTCCGGAAGCGGATCTCCTGCATATTTACATATGCCTCTGTCTTATCTATCATGTTGGTTTATATGTTTGCCTTTTGTTGTGCTTTTGCATTTACTTTATTTTTCTTCGTGGAGAAATGAAAGAACGGAATTACGTATATATGTAGCATTCAGGAATGAAGTATGAGAGAATGAAGAACAAATCTATCTATTGTTGATACGCCCACCATAATCATCTTCAAATATCTTATACTCTTACCTACTCCTGAACTAAATGAAAAAAATTACACTGTCAAAGTACGCAGGGTTTACAAAAAGGAGTGTCTAGGAATCTACGCCGCTTCTCTGCAGCCTAAACTCAGCAGATCAAGCAATTTACCGAACATATCGAGGCTTAAATCCAACCTCAAACTAGCTAACAGGTACTTAGGGCTGGAACTGATCGCCACGTGTAAGTGGCTATTTTCACAACCCCGTTGCGTTTAGCCTGTTTCTCCCTCACCATCTATCATCCCAACAGACCCACGATACTGTCTTACTCGGTGCTCGGTCGGTATGCACTCCGATCGGTCTCGATCCACTCACGTCTTTGGTGTATGGACTATGGAAGCGGGGATCGACGGGGACACACGGGAGCAATATGGTAAAAAAAACGAATCTCATCGAGTGGTTAGAGGAATGTCAGTACTGTCACTCTCGAGCTCGGAAAGAATTTATCAGGCTCTTAGGTCCAAAATGGCTGCAATCTGTCCCGTGATGCCTACTGTTGGACGATCACGCCCTGGAGTAATAAGTCAATTAGAGCCCATTCCTTTGCGATAGTACAGTCTATGAAAATAATTAGGACTGTGGTCTCGCAGCTCTGAAAATCATATTTGAATTTCCAGAAGAGATTGCCTGAACTGTGTAGTTTTTTAGATGTTTACCATAGTGGCAATTCTATGAGGACGCGAGAAGAGTTTTGTTTTCTTTACCGAGTAGCAGTGGCAAAGAGTGTAAATAATGCACCGACTTATAGTACCTCTTTTTAGTTGTTTCCATGACTAGTTTACATGTATCCTTAGTCGAGCAGCCGGTTAGAGACAGGTCGTGGACCCTGACAGGAGAGGTCATGACAGATCCATGGGTTCAGTCAAGTTGATGGTTCGGAGCAGCTATGGAAGCACATGAACTAGCTGGTAGTGGGGCATGCCGTAGATATTGTCTTTTGTCCACAATTTTGATCATGCTGCGTGAGCTATCAAGATCTAAAATGTCACTGTTTTGAACAGCGAGAGACGGTTTCTACAATAACTAATATATTTATAGTGTCACAGAGAGAACAGGCCGCTCGACAGCTCGCTCTGAAGCTATGCCATCATTTGACCTACATATTTCACTTGACACAACCACGATCCTCCTAACTTCACCCAATCCTTCAGAGTGATGATGCCATTTGTATACGCGAAGAACGCTGCTCACTACCACTCGGGCATTCACTATGCAGCCATTTAAATTTTAGTGGACTTTTCCAACCATTGCGGTCTCGGCCACCAAGGTAACCGAGATTTCAACCATCTTAAGAATAATCTCCAACAATGATGTTAAAGCCAGGTGCCTGCAGATAGCACTACTTCCGAGCTCACAGATGGTACCCAAATACAATGGAAACTAAAATGATACTGGTGCAAGTTCAACAATCATAGCTGAGAGCAGAAGAAATTCATTCTGGAACCATCGAGAAGAGGTTATTTGAATGTAAAGTTGCTTTTCAGAAAATTAGATCAAAATCTGTCAACGATATCGTGGTTAGATTTTTGTTGATTAAAGAAAAAAGATTGTCCGAGGATCAAAGAAGAAATATCTACTGATTTTAATGCATTTTTCAAATTTACAAGTTCCAGAAGTTGAAAAGGGAGATATTATCGAAAGGATAGTGCGGCAGATCCTACCTACCACAAGCCAAGATGCTGTGAGAAAGAAACAATTAGATCAGTATTTCTAGTAATGGGGTATTCTCAAGATAGAAAACTGACCCCAAATCGTTTACTAACTCTACAGGACCCCAGGATGTGAGAATATTATCTATCTTTCGATAGGTTTCAAGTTGTGGCTGGCGTAAATGACTGATCATCCCGCAAATCAGAGGTCATACTGGATATGAAATAATGTTGCACAGCCAGGAAGGGTCATCATATTCTCTCCCCATCTTTCTATTTTTGGGGGATGCATATCAAAGCAGAGAACGGCAGCTAACTTTCCAGCCTCAATTCTTGAACAAACAACACGAGATTGGCGTCCATGGGAGAAATTCTGTCCGAATTCCACAGTTAATGTAGATGTGGTATTCCGCTGAAAGGGTTTACGAGAGTACGTCATCCATATGCAAAGAATAATAGTGATAATTATTGTAGATAACTTGTACGAATGCCCTGACGTTGAAGAAGACGGAGCTGGGCTGAACTGATTATAGCAAGAGCTTCATTATTTAATAAACCGACATTTTATTCATGTCTTGGGAATCAGTGGTAAGAGGGTTGATCTCACAGTCCCATTAGAACGGACTGTGGTCCGGGACTCTATCGGAGTCCGAAGAGGCGTACATGATATATGGACTTGGCAACCCTTTGACGTGCTGGTGTGAGTGATGCAAGTAGTCGCATTTACATCTGAAACGTTGAAAAAGTTATACTTCAAGTTCCAGATAATAAAATCAGATATTTGAGATGAAGTTCATACCTTCTGAAATATCACCACCATTTTTCAAAAAGAACGTTCTCCTGGTCCATACCCTCTGCCTTCTTTGCCTTCTCGACAAACTCATCCGTCATACCCGGCACTCCACAAATATAGCACACCGTTCGTTTTCTTTCGTTTAACGGCCCCAGAGCATCAATTAGATCCATTCCTGTGATCCTCCTCTCCTGAACTCTTATTTCCCTTTCATGCACCACAACATTCTTACCTTCGCCTTCCATCCCACTTTTACCATCTGTTACGAATAGTCTTAGCATGCCTTCACTCCCCAACACTTCAAAAATATCCATCAACCTCTCCAGAAACAAAATATTATTTCCTCCCTCATACAGTTCTCTCACAGTGTATAGGAAACACACCTTATACCCCAATTCCGCTGTTTCTTTTTTCATCTCTGCAATCACACTTACCATACTAATCAATGGATTAATCCCTACTCCGCCAGCAACGAACACGACCCTCTTCAACTTCTCTCCCATTTTTGGCGGCCAAACAAATGAACCCCCTACTCTGACTTGTATCTCCTTTCCCAGAATCTCAGAAGATTCCTGCCATAACCACGCGGCCGGAGGATTGTCCGGCGATTTCTGGATCGCTAGCTCGATGTACGGAGAGGGAGATGCAAGGAGAGAAGGGGAGGAGGTGAGAGTGAATCCACCTGCCTTAGAGGCCGAAGGAACGTGGACATCTAACCATTGACCTGGCAAGAACTGGTATTTCGAGTCAAATTATAGGTCTTTATAGGACGAGACAAAGGTAGCGAAGTTTGGGTGCCAAACCTTCAAACTATCCTGTCCTTGTTCAGGGACAGGCTTGAGTTGATAGAGCCTTATGGTGTCATTCACTTTTTCGATTTTGCCGAGGATGACTCTGTGCAATGTCTAATGTGATCAGTGAAAGACATAGATTCAGAATAGGTAGAGATTACACTATCACGTGGTTCAGCGGCCGTTCGCTCTATATGGGAGAGTGAGTCCTTTTTCGTCGCCATGGTACAAACCGAGGGCCTATATAGTTTTGAATAGGCTGGTAGAAGACTATTAACCGTAAAAGGTATGGAGTGAGTGTGGTGCTTGTCGAGTGCTACTTTGATATTAACAAACGAAGTAAGCTAGGTTGCTAAGGCGTATTGAGCTTCTGCTGCTACTCCAAACTATTGGTGGAAGTCAGGTGATCATTTAAACTGCAAATGAAAACTCTACAAAGCCAGAAGAAAATAGATATTCTAAGAAGTTCTGGACATGTAAGAGGATTGAGATTGGAGAGACCGAGTTCTTCACATCATTAGGTTACTTACCGTAATCGAACCGCGAGATCAATCTTGTGGGTTACAACAACCAGTGTAGGCTATTGAAAATTGGCTAGACAGTAATTGGCAACGCTTCCTATCATGTGATGCTTCCTCCTATTCTCTTCACACCATTTTACAAATGCATGATACACTTGACTTTAGATATCCAAAGAAACAAAGTAATGGAATTTAGGGGAAAACCCTTAGCAAGTACGGTTGTGTAGAGCTTCAAGATGTAGCTAGTGTATTTATCATAAACCTTAACTTTGCTTTGATATAGGGAATTCTATCTAATACTCTCAAAATTACGCGCTTCATCTTGTTCTCAACTAACCTACAAATCAATCATGTTTATGGAAGTGGTACGGAATTAAGAGTAGGAAATAGGGTTGAAAACAATTTGGGGACGAAAAAAAGGGCATTGCAATCTCTTTCAAAAGAAGATTTGGTCATATTCATTCGTCCATTGAACGCTACGCTATCCTACTTGGTGCTAATTATCTAGGTTCCGACCAATCCACTTGGTCCAATACCTGGCCCGCCGTAGGGTGCAAGTAAGATATCTTTATTCGCAAGCGTAATGGAGGCTGAATATTAAATTAGTAAGTAGTAATCTGAAGGATCTGTAATACGTACCCCTTTGCTCCCAGTAATCCGCATAGTTTGAGACGCATCTGACCCTGGGCCTAGCTCGGAATTAGACATAGCATTTAACTGGAGCTTTTGCGTCTTGGGAACAGCGGCTTGTAATGTGACACTAGTTATACCCTGGTGCATGGAGGTATTTCTGAACTTCGCCATGACCTGGACGATACCTTCGGAATTGCGTTGTAATTGCAAATTGATGTTAAGATCATTTTTGTCATAGCAAGGATGAGTGGGGATCGAAGATGGAATAGGCTGGGGTGGTGGTGAGGACAAGGTAGAAAATAGATCGTTTGATGGTGGGGGGCCGGTTGTCTGGGGATTGGATGAGCCAGAATTATCAAAGAGATCCATAATGGAATTCATATTTGATTGCGGAGCAGAAGGCGAGGCTGCTGCGGGAGGGGAAGTATTCCCTCCAAGAATATCAGCGAGCAAGTCTGTGTTGTTTTGCGAACCGTTCGTCCCTAGACCTGTAGTCGGCATGCTTCCGTCTCCCATGAGGTCGAACAAGAGA
The DNA here is from genome assembly GCA_037952705.1 of Haplographium delicatum. Classification (NCBI taxonomy): domain Eukaryota; kingdom Fungi; phylum Ascomycota; class Leotiomycetes; order Helotiales; family Hyaloscyphaceae; genus Haplographium; species Haplographium delicatum. The sequence continues at coordinate 35,272 of JAPZPC010000116.1, forward strand.
TCTTGTTCTGCTGGTTTGACACTCTTCGACTTCCTATTCGCTGCCTTCGTTGATTTTTTTGAAGCTTCTCCCAAGACCCTCGACTCTTCTTTGATCTGTGGTGGCGGCATCTTCTCTAAGACTCCCTTTCTAATTGCATCATGTCCGAACAAGTTTCCATACTCAACGGCTCGTTGTTGAACTTCAACATCTAGACTAGCTGAGTTACTGGCTAAGAGCCTCCGGATTCTGTCAATCTGAGCAGGATCCGAGAATCTGGTGGTAAGCTTCATCAAAGATGTAATGATGTACTCAGTTGCAATCTGGGTCGCGTAGCTGCTGTTTAGAATCGACGAGAACAGATCCACAATCTCGCTCTCCTTGACCTCTTGGACAAGTTCTTCTTCTTCATATTGACCTCCTCTTAACAACGCATCTCCATATTCTCCAATACACCAGGCCCCAGACAAGGTCAAACTCTCTTGAGTGATGTCCTTCTTAAGACTTGCATACAGCTTCTGCACCGCATAGGTTTGCAACTCTGGAGTAGTTGCGATCAGTCTAATGAATGATGATAAGATCTGCTCTTTGACATAGTTTCCGGCCAGAGATAAGACTCGCAACATAGTATCGACGTGCCATCGTTTATTGGGAGAGAATCTATCCGCCGCTACCCCAATTTGACTTGTCATGATCGGTTTGAATTCGTTATCTGCTACTTCTAAGAAAGCCAATAACTCTCTGATCAATAATCGGACGTTACTCTCGTTGATGAGAGTGAAACTCAGATCTAAGGCCCTTCTCCGAATACTGATGTCTGGATCTCGTAAGCATTCGAGGATGGTATTTCGATGTCTCTGTACAGCATTGGGTTCCACCGCCACAACTTTGATTAGAGTATTCAAAGCAACGTAACGAATATTGTTGTCTCTGTTGGAAAGAAATTTACCAAGAATATTGACACCAAGTACTCTTAAACCAGAATCTGCTTCAATATCTAAAATGGTGAGAACGGCTTCATAGAGGATGGAATTTCCAACATTCTTGGAAGAGTCGGTGTTGGTTGCCACTTGCGCAAGAATATCGTTGATCTGTTCGCTCGTTTGCGCATCCCCTCGGCTGAGAACTCGCAGCAGTTGTAATATTTTTACTTGTAAAAAGGGATCTGTAATGCCAGTTACGTCGTGTTCTGGAGCATATCCCGAGCTTGCTAAGGCTTTTAATGTCCGTACTAGGCCGACACTAAACGGCCTAAACTTTTCTACAATACCCTCCTCACCTCCTTCTGCTTCATCAGCCTCACAAAGACTTGTCACTAATGTCAATCCGCAAAGTAAGACCCCATGATTTCGATCGGAGAGAAGTGCTGTTGCCTTCTCAAGGAAATGCTCTTGGAGGTCTGGAACTTTTCGACATATTCGCATAGCACAGAGAGCAGCTTTCCTTCGAATGTAGGGGTTGGCAGTAGATAAGAGTGTCTCGATTTCAGGGAACAGATCTCTGGACATCTCCACCGAAGCTATATTCCCCAAGGTACATAGCGCAAGTCCGACGATGTATTGATTCGAATGGTTAAGATCACTGAAATACTGGTTAGTTTTGCATCAAAAATAACTAAATTACTATCCCAAGGCATACTTTTTGAGAGAGTTGGTCACTAATGTCAGCACTTCCTGGTTCTCGTCCAGTAGCAACATCGTCCCTAAGTAGCCTAATCGTTTGTCTGCGAATCGAGGCGAGGCTAGAAGCTTGAGACATTCTATCTGACCGAAATGCGTCCGCTCTCCAAGGGTGAAGAGATATAATAACTTCGCAACATTGTTGCGCCTGGATCACGGTGAGCTTGTGCTGAGAATCCGGAAGCGGTGTCCTACCTAACATTGGAATCTCCGCTCTCTTCTCTGAAACTGGCTCTGATTGCAGCGCTTTCCTTCTGCACCACCGCGCGCTCATCCGCAATGGTCTTCGAAGCTCGCACATTGCGAATAAATTGCTTTACTATCGGGGTTCAGCTTGCAGTCGGCAGAGGGGTAGTGGGCATCTTACGGGAGCTCATCCTCGCGGTCTGGGGCCCCGAAATGGGCCGAATTCTCGGCCGTTACCAAACTGCGTAGAAAAAAGAGGCTTGTAGGGGTTGGTGGGAGATGCTATAGATTGATGGGAGCGTATTCGTGGTGTTCTGGTCCCGGTCCCGTCTTGTGTGTTGAAGGCCACAATACATCTCTCCAGCCGTTAAACTTTCCAGTAGCAACGGGGACTAGCCTGGCTGTGGCCTGAGGCATGAAAATTAAGTGGTTCAGTTTCGAGGTGGGTCACGTGGGTCAATTCTTCAAGGCGCCCGCTTTCCGGCCAATCAACGGTGACACCAATTACAGCCTAGTCTACGCTTGACTTGCGCCACAGCGGCCGGTCGCATCCAAGCGAATATCAATGTTCGGGTCATCTAAACCATGGCAGCGCATCATCCTTCGTCCTCCATGTCTTCATACGTACAGTTTTGGCTCTTCTACGGATGCGTCGGACTGTGATACGATACTCGGGAGACCGTGTGACTATGATCTTTACTTTATCTCCTATATTTTCCGTTCCATAAACGCGCTGTTCCAAATCTCAGTCCATTTCCAGTCAATTCAGTGGCTCGTCTAGTTTAATATATATCGTCGCCGTTATCCTCGGAAACACCGCCTAAACACAACCAGACCAAGCTATTCGATATGTCGACTTCGGCCGAAGTCAAGTTGAACGGCAATGGCCATGCATCTCATGACCATATCCTGCGACCTCGAGCTGTTAAACCAAGCAATCCAGCTATTCTGCGAGCAGTGAGTGAAGAAGGTCTGCTAGCCGTCTCGAAAGATAGCTCGCAGAATGGCAGCGCATCTGCTCAAACAAGGTATAACTTATACATTATACTCTACTTCCTCCTCTGACGAAACTAGCGGTCGGTCAACTCCAGTCCCTCTAGATGCGCCCCCTTCTGTGCATTCAATATCTTCAGCCCGAAAACATATCCGAGCTGAGCAACGCCGGCGACTCTTCCCCACAATCGAATACGCATCCCGAGTTTCTCATTTCGACCCAAATAGCGATTATCGAGACTTTCAAGGATTTTATATATTGTTTTGGATAGCCCTGACCATCATGGCCATAACTACGATGTTGAGAAATATCAAAGACACGGGATATCCCATGCGGGTGCAGATTTGGCAACTGTTTACTGTGAAAGTTTGGGAGTTGGGGGTGGCAGATGCACTCATGGTTCTTAGTACTGCTGTGAGCTTGCCACTCCATAGACTTTTTAGAAGTAATTTCGGGAAGAGGCTGGGTTTGAGATGGAAAGGTGGAGGGATGGCAATCCAGAGCATATTTCAAACGATATGGATGGCTTTCTGGGTAGCGTGAGTCTTGAAATTTTCGGAAACATATTTCTGCTGACTTTTTTCAGTGTTCCATTTCTATTGGAGTGGACTTGGACAGCGCAAGTTTTCCTCACTCTTCACACGTTTGTCCTTCTCATGAAGATGCATTCTTACTCATTCTACAATGGCCATTTGGCCGAAACCGAGACCAGGCTCCAAGCTTTGGATGAGCCATCAACCGCTTCCACAGCGCCGGCGTATCAATATCCAAGTGCTGGGCATACACCGACGACTGATGAGCGCGAGAAAGCTGTGGTGGACGAGAATTCCAAACTTGCAAGTCTGAGAGAAGATCTTGCAATTGAACTCACATCTCCCATAGGCTCGGTCACCTATCCCAAGAACCTAACTTGGGCAAACTACACTGATTACATATTCTGCCCTACACTTTGTTATGAGCTTGAATACCCTCGAACGGAAAAAATAGACTGGTCTGAGCTCGGCTACAAAATTCTTGCCGTTTTTGGTGTAATCTTCCTCTTGACCATCACCTCCGAAGAATTCATCCTCCCCGTTATGATTGAATCCGCTCTCCGGTTGGAAACTGTCACCTCGTTCTCCGAAACGGCCCTTATCCTTGCAGAATCCATTTCGATGCTCCTCTTTCCTTTTATGATCACCTTCCTCCTCGTGTTCCTTGTCATCTTCGAATACGTACTTGGGGCGTTTGCAGAGATAACTTGTTGGTTCTCCCTTCTCCTTTACCGTTTCTTTTTCATGCCTGGTAGAATAACCACCAATTATCACCGGCCAAAATTTAGTAAATAAGAATAAGTCACTAACACTCACCAACCACTTAGGCTTTGCAGATCGGCACTTCTATTCAGACTGGTGGAATAGCACCGACTGGCTCGAATTCTCACGAGAGTGGAATATTCCCGTGCATCATTTCTTCCGGCGACATGTCTACAGCGCGTCACGGCCGCACATTGGCCGACCGATGGCGACGCTTATCACATTCCTGATCAGCGCCGTGGGGCACGAGATTGTCATGGCCTGCATCACGAAGAAGATCCGCGGCTATGGGTTCTTGGCGCAGATGAGCCAGCTGCCAATCGTGATGCTGCAGAGGACTAAGTGGGTTAGGGGGAAGAGAGTTTTGAATAATGTCTGTTTCTGGTGCAGCATGATCTTGGGACTAAGCATGATCTGCTCCTTGTACGTGCTTTGTTAAGTAGACAAGTTAGATGGATTAAGCATGGACGAGAGCGAGTTGTAATGTTTACGTGTATTTGTACGAAACATAACTGAGGGGTTCTCAGACTTGATTTGGATATCTTGATACCCAGCGGCGATTTAACACTAATACCCACTTACCTGAATTCATACGCTTCCATCTCCAGTTCTATTTCCATTAATCATTTGTACCAATTTAAAGCGAAGAATACAGAAATTATACGCGGCACCTAAGCAACCCCTCGTCCCAAGCCCTTCCATTCCCCCCAGCCCGGTTGGAGATATGCGAAGGAACAAGAATCATTGAAACACTAGTGTAGTTTGTGATACTGGTATCTACGCATTCATAATCTTTCTAACTTATAATTGAATATTTTTTCCTAACATAGGCAAAGCAGCGCGCGTAATCGTTTAAAAAGAAAGAAAAAGAAAAGCAGACGCGGCTGTGAGAAGGGCTGTAATCATGGCGTACGGCGGGTGCTTCGGGTCTGGGATGTGTAACATGTGGATACTTTGAATAGGGTATGCAGTGCGTTGGCTCAAAGAGGCGCATTAAACTTTTTTTTTTTATCTTCCGGAGCTGAAGGGGTAAGGGTAAAGGAACTTGGACAAGATAGACCCACAGAGCCGTTCACTGCATGAGTGGCACGTGGAGATAGAATATTGGGATCTTTAACATTTTTTCTTAAATTAGATTATCTGACTTTCGCAACTAGAGAACATGTAAAGAATCTTTGGGGGATGTGGATTATTCAATTAAATGAAGCCTATTCCACCACTCTTATATTTGTACAGCCAGCTGTCGATCTTTCTCTTTCCGTCTTTTATTCCGATGTTTTCATCCTCTCCCCAGTCATTGTCATGAGCCTCGTAACATATCATACACGTCACTTTGAAATTTGCAGTGGAAAACAAGGACGGGAAATCGCTGTGCAGAAAGCTGAATGCAGACGCTCAATTGAAACCACCAAAGGCTGAAAATGCAGATCGCTCAAAAAACTCCCTCGCTGAAAGTAAACGCGCAAAACAAGTTATCATCGCCGCGATGGGGTTGCAATCGCAGAATAATATTATAAAAATAGAAATCAAATACACATAAATAAAAAGCTCAGAAGAGGAAGTCCAATCCAAGTAAGACCTCGTATCCAACACAGCCCCGTACAACTGAGACTCAAAGCCGAATTCGGCCAAGTATGATAAGGTTTCAATCTGCATCCGCTGGCGTATCTGTACAGTAACTGTGTCTGCATGCACGACCGAACCCCAAAAAGCTGACAGGAAGTCAACGCCCGCATCACCGTTGAGGGGAAAGTGAGGATATGTCCAATGACGTAATTGACGCCCAACCCCAAAAGGGCCAGTGATGAAGGCTAGTGAACGATTCCACTAATGAGGACGAGTTGTGGCGGTCGTGAGTGGATTACACGCGTTGTGGCTTGCAGGGTGCAGTTGCTAGTCTTGTGCTTGGTGCGGGAGGGAATGAGCGCATGGTGAAAATGCGGTTTTGAGGCCTTTGGCGGTGGCATCTGGTGCATCGTGCACAGTTTGAGAGGAACAGTGTTATTGTGGTTTCGTGGCGGTGGTCCGAACCTTGTTTTGGTGATAAGAAAACATCGGATATCGAAATGTTGTCGGTATTTGGCGACACCACATGGAAACGGTATATTTCGGTTGTTTTGGAGGTGCTCGGAGGAGGAGTGGTATGATGGGAAGACAGAGATATCGCAAGATATCATCGTCGTCTTCTCCTTTGTCGAGGAAGTAGATTTTTAAAAGAAACCCTGGTCCGTCCTAATCCAATCCTCCGGTCTTCCCTTCAATTCCATCTCTTGTCCTCCTCAGCTGCCTATCTTTCATTTATAGCCCACCAGTCTTGCGCAGCGATCACAATAGTACAAATTGTGACCGAACTTCACCATTCCACTGGCAGCTGCATCGTCTGGCCTTAATCCGTCTAGAGTAGTTGTCTCCACTGCTTTTGCACAGCGGGAGCAACGCATAACCTCTACTCTTGCCTGGGGTTGATCCATTGATGATCGCGACTGATTTTGACCATAGTTGTGGTAAGAAGAAGAAGAATAAGAAGAAGCGTAGGAGGAAGAACTCGAAGAGGACGAGGAAGAAGATCCGCGTGCTTTATACCCAGGTGTTGAGGATGGTCTCTGAGGAGAAGGGGAGGAAGACCGTGAACTGTGAGAGCCTTCTCCTTGAAGTTGGTAGAATCTCGACGACATATTTGCTTAGGTGAATAAGTTTTCGACTGAAGACAAACTCAGAAGGTCCTTTGGCTTCGATTAGTTTCGATCTGAAGATGAGATCTGTGAAGAGGGTGGTGCGCAGAGAAAGATAAAGGTTAAATCCCCGGCAAAGAGGTACGCTTATGATGGTGTCGTATGCACGTAGTGTCTCTGGCCGAGTTCGTCAACAGGATCAGGTATGTATGTTTCAGCGGTGATGTACTTTTAGAACAACCCTCTAAAGTCCAAGGCGCGGTTGTCCGAGGTGCAGTTGCAGTTGCAGGTGCAGGTGCAGGTAAGTTGTATGTGCAGGATAAGGTGGAGTCAGACCGTCGAACTGCAGGCGTCAGGGGTTGAGATCGGGCGTCAGATGTGGAAGATGCTGTATGATGATATGGACCGTTGAAGCAACAGGTACTGAAGGCGGGATGATGTGACCGACAACAGCTGCTCGTCCGATGCACAAAATAAAATTCGATTCCAAGAAGACTAAAGCGGCCTAACTGAAGGGGGGATGCCCAGGGACGCAGAGTGACAACGTTGATCTTGTCTATTTTCGGGTGCCGGCTATGTCGACGTAATGTTCGATGAGGTAGCTGGGAGGGGTGTCCAGGGCGCCAGTGCCCGAGGTCACTGGCCACGGGGGAGGATGCCAGAGAGCGCGAGAGGGTTTTAAGGTGAGGAAGGATAAAATGAGGAATACTCCGTCCAATGGTCGAGATGTCGATGTCGATACTACTCTGGATGATGCACGGAGTAAGTAAAAACAGAGTTAAAACGGGTACCCAATAACGATAATAGGTTCTGCGGATTGACTCTGGGGTGGCGCAGACAAGTGACACAAGTGCAACGAACTGAATGCGCGAAAAAAGGTATTATTGGATCTATGGAGATGCGATGATGATGATGATGATGAACAGAGAATAGGCGGTTAGGCGATTATTCTTTGAATTCATGAGAATAAGGATGGAGATGGTGAAGGTGAAGGTGACGACGAGGGATGGGAATGGAGATGGGGATTGGACAAATCGATGAGGCCGGTTGACCAATGAGAGCCGAGATATATGTGACGGCCTGAGATGGGATTTTGAAGCCTGAGGCCGAGAGGTGGTAAGTGGTGGTAAGTGGTGGCGAAAGAGGAAGGAAGGACTGAGTAAGTAGAGTACAGCGCAGAGTACAGTACTTGTCCGTGTCGGGAAGGATGCAACTCGATATAAATCTCGCCGTCGTTCAATCGTTGAATCTCTCTCTCACACACTCAATCAATCGATCTTCTCTTTCGTTTATCCGCTGCAATGCAATTCTGTTCCAACCCTCGGGTGGGAGGACTGCTCGTTATATGATTTACAGATTTCACATACCGTTTGGATGAGTCAAATGCCGCGTGCCCTTCCCTTTGCCAACCGCCCCGTGTGTCTGACGGCAATACCGGCGCTTGACAGTGCATTGCCAGTCGCAATGCCAGTGTCAGTGCCAGTGGTAGTGGTAGTGCCAGTGCCAGTGCCAATAACATGCCATGCCGTGCCAATGCCCGTGCTAAGCAAATCTTCCATCTGTTCGGTCGGAGGGGCACAGCTGACCTCGCATCCGAGGGCCACACACGACGCAACGCAAGTCAAGTCAGCTTAGGGCAGCTTCTCTCTCCGGTTAGCCCCGCGGCCTACCGCCAGTGCAGTATCACCGATACCGACCTATACAGTCAGTACTATAGTACTGCTCTCCTCTAACCTCTTTAAACCTCCTCTCTATCCGAAATGTTTCAGCAAAGTGGATGGCAAAGAACACGGAGGGAAAAACGGAGAGCGGGCGATTCCACGTGCGTGTAACCTCGTACGGGACCACTGACTCCCTCCTCCTCCCCTCCGAACACGAATGAACTGTACCTACAGTACAATTACCATTGGACAGCTCTATCTCGAAATCACATATCCTAGGGATTTGTCGTCGAAAACGGATGCACGCTGTACTGTAAGAAGTGCTGCAAGAAGTCCTATACTCTGCCTCCATTCGTACCCTACAGCGTGTTTCCCCTCACTCCTGATCTGTTATTACACTGTACGCTGCCCAACGCTCGCACCATCAACCTCCGTGACTATGAATCTTTCTCTTTTGTTGGTGATTATCTCGACGCACCGCGAAGACATCTCCTCATAAATCGTCGTCTCCCTCCGCCATCGTACGATTCTCATGTCTTCATCGCGTTTTTTTCATGCACGCCTGATGAATATTTTCGACCCTCACAATTCTCCTAACGTGCTCCGGCGCGTTTCTCCGAGCTCTCCGCACTGTCCGATTCCCGAACGACTGACTAACCCTTCTGGCCGTGTTTGGCTTTTAACCGCGGAATAATAATCACGTAAGACAGACAACTTTAACTTACTCTACAGCACGAGCATGGTACTACTACAATAATTGTGGTGGGCCCACGAGATACTGTCTGAAATTGGAAGCCAAGTCGCAGGGGCTTATTGTGATTTCTTGGGTACTACAGTAATCAGACTGCCAAGATTTAGTCTCTTCTCTGCTGTACAGTAACTATCTACAGCCCAATTTGTATAGTATAGCACGTTACGTAACATCTGTGCAGTAGATCCTTCAATTAAGCTTCTTCTAGACACTTTCCTCATTTCGCACTTCTCTAGCATATCCTGGTTGCATTTATAGAGTACGGCACTTCTCACGTTGCACCGTGACCGTGGTCACCATCTGACCCAAACCCGACCTCGGTAGTTCTAGGTGTCTGGCACAAGTCACGATCGCCTACAAATCCTCGTGGAAGAACCACCTTCTCAGCGCCAAAAACTCCACATTGAAGAAACGGCGGGTAACCCTCTTTTTAAGATTCATACTATATGTTTCGTCTTGAAGAGTGTTAGTGTAACTATCCATCAAGGCATTATCATCGAACCCTTGTTTTGGGATAATAATAGAAAGAGAAATAAAGACAGAAATATCATTGAGGGCTTCATCCAAATATCTGCCGAATGCCTGGAGGATTCCTTACCTGAGGTTTATTCTTTAACAGAAGATAAGTGACAAAATATATCCCATTTTATCTCATCATATCTCTCCCCATTCAATTAGGATTCAATGGAGACTACAAGTAGTTAGCCACCGGAATTTGCCCTCACCTTTCTCGGCTCTCAGTCGGACGTTTTGCAATAGCGTAGGCCTCCGTCTCGTGTTTTGGTTTTGGGACTATCATTTTTGGGATGGGGTGGCTCTCTCAGTTATGCCAAGCTCTTTTACCATCCATCCCAACTTTCAGTTAAAGTAGAGGGGGCACTAGTATCTCCTGAGATGAACGGAGGAGGGGGAGGACCATGCTTGAAGGACAGAAAAGGGATGGCATAGGGACAGTACGGCCCTGTACTCCATGGTCGTCGGCATTTGTCGTGTGTTGTTTCATATCCATCCTTTCTTGTGGATGCCAATGTCGCTGCCCAAATGCCAGAGTATCGATATTGGAAGGTGGTAGCGCAACGTGGCCTACATGAAGGTGTGATTGAATGATTACTTTTTTGGTTTTGTTTTTTTGTATCGGATTTTGAATTAGATGGAAAGAGGGCAAGGGCAAGAGCAAGAGCAAGGACCTGCGCTTGTTGGTTTCGATACTTGACTAAAGGAAGAGCGCATTTTCTTTTGTTTTTTTGGGCTTTTCTATGCAATGTGCTCTATAGTACAGCATGCTGGGCCTAAAAGGAGGGGGTAAGCTGCCGACGGTCATGGCATGCTGTCAAATCAAACATGAGGTCGAGCAAAAGTCAGGCGAAAATTTGGAATATTCAAATCTCTTGATTCGCCTTTTGTCGCCCCGCGTATGCAGAGCATGGTTTATGTACTTGTACTTTCGCAGCCACAAAACTCCCCGGCGATTCCTAAAACGAACAAAAAATATCTATACACTTCGGTTTTGTGCAGAATAACATCGAAGTATCGATCCAGCCCATCCATCCATCCAAAACCCTTCTTCTTTTCCATGCTATTCTCCTTCTCTTCCTGCTGGCCTCTCTCGCGCACCCTCCCTTGTTCTGCTCATATTCCAAGTTGATAGGCATCTAGGTACCAAATAACTTCCTGGTCATGTTATTTCCCCTTTCTCTCCTCTCCTCTCTCCCCTCCGCCTCGTTCCCATGACCCAAACAACAAGGAAAGAAGATGGGTTAGTAAACCTTGCACGCCGCAATGGGGGAATCAATGACAAGAAAAGAAACTAGAATGTTTGGCTGTAATGTAGGTATGTGTAACGGTGTCGTAATTCATAAACAACAAGGGAGAAAATGAAAAGGAAACAAATCAGAGGGTGGTGCTGCGTGCATTGGTTGGCAAAACGAATAGAATGATCCCTGGCGTAAAAAATAAATAAAAACCAGCAAGACAACACGAGAAAGAAAATTAGAATCCTGATGCTGACCTTGCCTAAAACTCGCTCTTCCACCCCAATCTTAAATGCGCCGAAATCAAAAAGATGGGTGGAATGGACAAAAGAAAAGGGGGAGATGCCTGTAAAGACAGCATCACATAATAACACAACATCCACAGCCTCCCTTTTTGGTAGTTTCGTCAGGCGGTGATTGTAATCGAATAGGAGGTTTGGGGCTTGGCAGAGGCCCAACACCTTGGGGCGAGCCTATAATTTTAGGCATTGTTGAATAGCCTCCTGCAGTGCCAGGCCGACCTGTGCTCAGCGCAGGACTCTTGGGTGCACGTAACGGCCACTCTAGGCCAGGTTCCTCGGTTTTTGCCTCTGTTTCGGCGGGTTCTGGTGTTGGGTCTGGGGGAGGGCGGAACCCTTCGTCGCTCAGAGGGCGGAAAGATGTATCGTAGACACTCCCATGCTTGCCCTCTTTCTCCCATTGCTCTTGTTGTAACCGTTTGGCCACCGTTGGAAGGAGTTGTTGGTCAGGAGGGAGACGAGGGTCGGGTTTGAACATTGATGCCAGCCACGGAGGATCTCCTTCTGGCCGTTTGCCTCCTTCACCGGATCTTGTTGGTGGACGTTGAGCGGATGAGGTATCACGGGTCACTGCTGGTTTTGTATTCGGCTTTTTCGATGTTGAAGTTGCGCGACTTGCTGCGTTTGAACCTTTTCGAGAAGCAGGCCCCTTCTTTGTAGGGGAATTTTCTGGCAGAGTCCGTTTTGCTGGAGTAGGTGTAGCAGTAGCGTCTTCGAGAACTTTTATGCTTTGACTTCGACCACGGGTTTTAGGATTTGATATGGCTTCATCTTCTTTCGTCCATGGCTCACTCAACTTTCTGCGCATGGGGGTATCGCGTTCTAGATGTTCGAGAGGTATGGGAACAGGACTCGATTTGCTGACCGGTATCCGCGATACACCTTTCACGCCGCCACTGATATCTCGAAATATTCCATGGTCTTGAGCAGCCTCTTCTGGCAATCTTAAATCCCAAGCATTATTCTCAGGTGTTTCTTCCTCCTCTGTAGGGAAAGACTCAACACGCTGCCGTTTCGGGGCTTGTTCGCTTTTGAGTCCGTTCCCTTGTTGATCTCGACTGTGTTCTCGTCTCCCTGATTTGCTTGTTGCTCGAGCCCGAGGAAGAATGATCCCCGCGGCCTGGAGCTCCTGGCTCTCTATCCGGGCGAGTTTATCCCTGTGTATCCATCTGGAATGCTCTGGGTCGTCATCATCATCGATTGTATCACCATTTGTAGCTTTCCTGTCCCCATAATCCATACTGCTGATCCCGCTCCTATTAGGCCCGTAGAGGTCGAGTAAACTATCAGGTGCACTACCCGATTCGCTGATACTGCTGTCCTTTCGACTCAGAGCGTTTATCCTGGCGGGTGCTAGATACCCAGGATCTGTCGGGGGGGGCGCGTTATGCATATCGGCACGACGTTGATTCAAATCTGGACGAGAATTCTGACGTCCGAGGGAAGTGCCGTTTGCGTGAGATAGAGGAGGTCTGCTATCGTTTTCTTTCGGATGGGAGCTCTTCTGCAAGATTTGAATCAGTTTCTGCAGGTGATGGCCATGCTCATCTCCAGATGTACTGACCTCTGACTGTGGTACTGCATAACTCCACGAATTCTGGGCCCCGTGAGAACTGCTCGGGGGGGTCAAGGCAGTTGGGGCATGCGGTGCGGAGACCGCAGCCATCTCGCCCTCAGATAGCTCACGATCTATGTATGTTGTATGTGATTCTTGCGAGAAGGACGGTGTGGTGTCTTGGAGAGGGGATCGGTCGGCCGTTTGCAAACGAGTGTCGGTATCTTGCGCTAGTTGCTTGTTGATGATTCCCCCTGATGTTGCTCGTAAACAACCCTAGAACCGCCCAGCGTCAGAGGGAGGGAGAACGATATTGGAAGGCTTTTAGATCTCGAGAGAGTGTTGAAAGACACGCCGATCTCCAACGTCGCCGGCGAGCAATTGATAAGATGGCTGGGGGTTAAGGTTACAGTAGCGTAGAAATTGGTGTACCCGTTGGTGGATGAGCGCGGCACAACGCGATTGCGGCGACAATTCGCGCGAAGGAGTGAAGTCCGCAGAGGAGCGAGGAGAGACTGCACCGGCTGGGGATCTGCGAGGATTGCTCGAGGGATGAGGTCGTGGATGTGGGGGAAGAGGGAGTGTTGACGTTCGAATTTCTTCTCCTCGTGGATGCGAAAGGGGATGGATGATGGAGCTCAGAGGTTGTGGCGGCTGGAAACATTAAGCGACGGAGGATTTCATTGGAACGACGAAAAAAGGAGAGAAGATGGCCGACCACACCACATCCCCAACCAGCATTTATCCAGATTAAATATCGGATCTCACAAATTGGCTCTCCACGATCGACCGCCCTGTATCGAGTGGCTATTGAGTGCGCCGAGCAGTCGTTCTTCAACATCATGCGCGCGCACGGTAAGTCGGAATGGGTCCGCCTGGCATAGCAGGGGCATAGCATAGCATAGTCTGGCATAGGCATCACTGGTCACATCGGTCCAAGTCCCCTCAACACTATACACAACATCACATCCCGCACCCCACCTGCATACCAAGTCTACAGAGTACAGTATCTCATGGATCCCATTCGACCACCTATCCTCTGCGATAAACAGCCGCGGCAATGACTGACCCGCAGCCGCCCATGCGCAAGACGCGCTTTGTTTGTCTTTCGGATACCCACAATGCTTCACCCGGGGGTGCCTTCAAGCTCCCGAAGGGAGATGTTCTGATTCATGCTGGGGACATGACCAACCAGGGCTCGCTCTCAGAGCTGAAGAAGACAATCAAGTGGTTAGAAGAGGCGGATTTCGAGGCCAAGATTGTCATTGCTGGTAAACTCTTGAACCTACAATTTTCCGTTGGACAGTTGGCTGACGGATCCTAGGAAATCATGATATTACTCTCGATTCCGAATTCTATTCTCAATACGGCTTATACTTCCACAACCAGAACCCCGAGGATCCCCTAGTGTGCCAAGAGGTGTTGGAGCAGTCGCCCTCAATCCTCTGGCTGAAGCACGAGGCAGCCGTAATCGACTTGGTGTCTCCCACCGGTCCTGGAACAACATTTAAAATATTCGGCTCTCCTTTTTCCCCAGCACAAGGCATGTGGGCATTCGGATATGGTCCTGATCAGGCTTCTCAGCTGTGGGATCAGATACCTCTAGATACGGATATAGTCGTGACTCATACGCCTCCGAAATATCACCTCGATGAAAGAAACGATCGAAGAGCGGTGGGATGTGAAATCCTGAGAAATACCTTGTGGAGAACCAGGCCTCGACTTGCGATATGTGGACATGTGCACGAGGGTCGAGGAGCTGAACGTATTCGTTGGGATCTTGATGTCTCGAATATCAAGTATAAAGAGAGCAAGGTGGAGCGATGGGATGACCCAGGTCGGGACAACAAGAGAATATCTTTAGTCGATTTGACAGCTAAAGGCCGAAATCCCCTTGTCAATAATGGATCTATTGGCGATTGCATCGCTGACCGTCAGGGTCCGATCTGTCAGACCTCGCAAGATTCTCCGGAAGCCCAGTCTCTACCTCCAGCTACTTGTGGCCAAGGGGGTATTCCACCGTCACATCGATGTGACTTAAACGCATTGTCGGGGCGAATGGGACGCCAAGAAACTTGTGTGGTTAACTGTGCTATTATGGCATCTAGCTGGCCACATAAGGGTACAAAGAGCTTCAACAAGCCAATTGTAGTCGATATCGATCTGCCAGTGATACGGAAATGACCTATATACTCTTCAGGTCCGTGAAACTCATGGTCTGTTAACTCCTACATAACGGAGCTGCACCCGCCTTGTAATATTGAAGGGGGGCGAGAGTTGAACGAGGATCTGATAGCGAGAAAAGGACCAGAGCCGATACAGTGTGATGGAATTTTTAGTTGTAGGTTTAGATAAGAGGTATCCCCGGCTTGTAAGAAATTTAAAGTTTTAAGAAAACTCCTCAATACCTCTCTCCTTCTTGTGCTCTATGATGTCAACTCACAATTTCCTATCACGAATGAGTCGACCTCTTCTTCCTTTATAGAAACATAGTAGAGAGCGGATATTACACCCACTACTAGAACCATTTGTAGTATTCAGCTTGGTTCTGGAAGTAATTCCTGTAACCTTTTCGCTTCGGACGTTTGTCGAGGCTCATGTAAACAACCTGATAGTTAGGACTTTGTCTAAAAAAGTGATGGAAAGTACTTGGTAACTAAAAAGTATCTTATCTTTTCTTCGTCGAATTGAGATTTGAAACAAATTTCTCCAAAGTAGACTCCTTTCAATACATTGCTCATCAAATCAGTGATCGATTCCTACTCGTAAATTTTGAGACGCAGCCCCTTCTTCAAAAATAATTTTGGTTCAGCAGTACCTCTAGTCGCTTAGGTTTCGCTCAGATCGCTAGAACTTGAACTCAGTTCAATATGTATGACAAGTCTTAGATTAGACACACAGGGAGGCAGTTTCCAGAATATCTGGAAACTGCCTTCTCTTCCTGCTACTGTTGAAGATTCATGGATTCTACAAATCTCGCGCCTTCTATGGTGGAATTTGTAAATAGAGTTCATCGTATTTAGAAATAGGGACGTATGTAGCAATAAGGATATGATTTCTAAAAATGCCGACATTCTGGCTGCTAGCAATGTACATTTTTAGCCGCCTTGTCCAGAACACACAATATGTAGAAGGGTTAAATCATGTACAATGAGGATATCCTGGAATTTAACCTCTCTTACCGGCTCACTGTCCACCAGACCAGTAACATACCTATCTTCCAAAGTTTTGGAAACCTTTCTAATAATCAAGCCTAGAGGCCAGGTATAAAGGTTTTTAAATCCACACCGTATGGCTCATCTTTTTTTCGACTTAGAAGGGAAGAAAAAGCTCACTATACCTCCCCCCCCCCCCGAGCCTCATGCAATATCGAAGGATGGAACAAAGAGATGTGAGTCTAAGCCCAAGTCTGCGCCCTTTAACTTGTAATTCGGGCATAAATGTTAGTAGCATTACATGCATGTGCACCGCCATATTTTAGGGGCATTGTCTTGTTGATTCATGTCTCGACGGGCAGTCAACCAGCCCCATTTCTCTCTTGCATTTGGGAATAATAATGGTCAACTCGCAGGCATATTCCATGAGAAGACGAGCCAGGACGAAGTAAGGCGCGGCTTAGAGATTTCTGGTACGGTCCTAGTATCTCATTCAGTAACGTGCTGTGCTGCTCGGTGGAGATTGGAGAGCCAGAGCCTTGTGGATTTAGATTTGGTGTTATCCAGTACATCCCCCTCCTGCTTATCTACTTCGTAGGGTTGGCTCTCCGAACATGGCAATGCAGTGGTTCGATCCCACGGGTGGCTAGGTGGCTATTGGGTAAGGCTACCCGTATTCTGGGCAGAGTTGCCTCACTTATCATTTTTTTTTGTTTTTTGTTCGCCCATATATCGTTGGTGTTTTTGACTACTCCTGTGAGGCAGTCATTTGGGCAGCAATACAGAGTATGTGATATATAGGAATGATCTTTCCTCAACCTTGCTGTCTCGAAAAGATAAAACATACGGCGTCCTCTTGGAGGATTTTTGCTTGATTATTGTGTCACCGTTGGGCTGAGTTTTCCCTGAACTACCTTCTTTCTATTGATGTGAAGAACTGCTGAATTGCTTTTGAGTGTGTCTGGAACGAGAAGAGATGTCTGACCGAGACAGCTCTCAGCCTTATGCATTAGCCTAGAGAAGTGGGATGCTCGAATGCCAAACCAAAGTCATACAGGGCGAAATATCTAGAACTTCAATTTGAGAGTTCAACAGAAAATCAAAAGTATCAATATTTCAGCCATCTCAGGCTGTGATGGTTGTCTAACTGAGACATCATAACACAGCCTCGCCATTAACTTCGGACTTCAGCCTCGAACTCGTTCGAACACGTTAAAGCAAACATGGGTATAAAGTAAGACGCACTTTCTCAGCCTCATTTATCCGCACATTGACGGAGCTATGCTACGCTGCTCCGGAGAAGAGAGCTGACTGTGGGACTTACGCCCCGAATATGAATGTCACAGCGTGAATAACGGGGCGGCGTAGTGTGCGTGCCACAAACACTTTTTTTCGAGAGCCTCGTGGTGGTCACAGTCAGCCAAACAAGGGACGTCCAACCCCGCATTTGCGAATCAATCCTCGTGGTAAATGCAAGCCCCGTAGAAGCGCCGTGTTCTCACCCAGTCGATGAGCCATCGTCGAGCTGGGACCCTGCAGAGCCATGGACCTGTGTGACGCCGCAATGTGCAGCATGTAAGGAATACAGCATCTTGGGGAAATGGGACTTGTACAATGTGATGAGATGCGATGTTGACTTGTTGTTATTATTGTTGTGGGGTGGGAGAGCTTCGAGGTCGATTTGATGGCCGCAAAACAATGACCCCTCCAGCGACCCCGCGTCTGAACATTTCTTCTTCTTCATTCGATCCCCTTTACTTCATTCACCCCCTTTCAATCCCCTCGTTCCAGCCCTTCCCCCACTCCTAAATGATCTCACTTTCACTCATAATGATTGAATGCCTCGTTACACGATACAGGAGGCCCCTTGATATATTGTGGTTCATTCGTTCCCAGTGAAACAGGCCCACACTCGTGCATAGAATCGTGCCTCTAAGGAACCAAATGGCATCAAGTGTCTGGGACGAAGGATACAGCGGATAGCGGGCATATTTTAGCACTTGGCACGAGGCTCTCTTCCAATAAACGCTCTCCTGCCGGCTGGTTGGCACAGGAAGTATCAGAGGGATCGAATAAGTACGAAAAGTAGTACCGTAACCAAGCATTTCCCATTTACGCAACAAGGCAGAATCCTGCCACTGCTAACCCTTCGACAGACAGACTACTGTTGGAGCCAGTGGGTCAGGGCATCGGGCGAAAAATAAGACGGAGAGGGTATTGGGCCATTGGGTTACCGAGTCAAATCATTGGAACAACGCGTTCGGCAGTACCCATAGCTCAGCTGCAAGTGATAACTGAAGGAGTTAAGAAGCTCAGAGAAGGTGCCTTTTGGCGTTAAAGCCTCGACGGTCAAACGTAGTAACTGTAGTTGGTACGAAGTACATACTAAACCCAGCCATACCCTTACGAGGTTACCTTACCCTTGGCTGGCGCTCGTCGTTCCATCCCGCGATCGCCCCAACCTTCTGGAGTTTGGCAGCGCCAGTACAGTGCTAGAGGCGTATCGTCTGTCACTTGTGTCAAGTCGCCGCCGCCGCCGACAGGAGAACATCGTTGAACTGGCCACTGCAAAGATCACGACAGCCAGGAGGTCAGACGAGTGAATGCGTTCTGGGATCAGCAACGATGAAAGGTTCACCGCTGAAACAAGATCTCCCCGATTGGTTCAGGAACAGATGTAAACGCTCGAGCCGGGAACAGCATGCAGTGGGGCCTGACATCGTCGCAGCCAGGATTTAAAGAGGGAGGGGCGAGATCCCGAAGGCCCAATATGCCGCCCATCGAAGGAGGGGAGAGGGGCAGAGGGGCAGAGGGGTAGAAGATGGATGGCAGGCTCGACAAGAAGCCAAACGGATGAAGTACGGTACCGTCCAATGCAGTACAGTAGTACAGACTGAGTAAGTGTAGGTGTAGTAGATTTTGCAAGTGGGTGTAGTGCCGTCACCCCCAACTCGACGATGCTCAGTAGATGTTAGTTCTGGGAAAGGAACAGCCCTCAACCTTATCACCTTGCCGTCGCCCCATCACATCTCTATAAAATTCCGAGCGGTTCCATGTTTTCCACCAGTGGCACATCAGCCAATGAGGAGCGCACTTTTACCACTGGACGTGACGACTGCAGTTGCTGGCTATAGTTTACCTTTTCGTCTTTAACCAGGCAGTCAAATTGTGCTTGGAGTTTTGAGGGTAGTGAGGTTCGAAAGGGTTAGACCGACAATCATGGCAGTGCATTAAGTCGCAGGAAAGGCAGAACCAGAGGAGGAAGAACACGCGGAGACGACGTGGAAGAGGCAAAAAGAGAGGTAAGAGAGTTCCCATTTTCTCGAGGAGTGCAGGGGAAAGAATGGAATTGTTGTTGTGTCGTGGTGGTTTCTCAGACATGCAACTCCGAACACGCTGGGTCGACTTTCTGGGCCGGCCGCCCTGTTCCTACTGGTCTGCTAGAGCCAAATAAAGAGACTGGTCGACTTGAGCGCGTCCGCTGTGGATGTCTGATTTGAGAGGTGCCACACAGTAAAGGTCAGGTCAGGTCAGACAATGCAAGATGGTGGTCGTGGCCATGGTGGAGTGTTGTTACTCTGGTCCTACTCGTCGTGCGATACCTGATTTCTTGGGGAATGATGTCCTATGGCAATAATGCAACAACGTGATCTGCTGGTGCTGTTCCAAAAGTAGACTGTAATCCAGTAGTGCTCAGCCAGCTCAGCTTTTCCACGGAGTGCGACTCTATCGATACCTCGTTCACTTACAGTACTCCCTCCATGCCGTAACGGGCTCCGGGACAGGGCAGCCCTCCGTGAAGTGGTTCAGAATAATTGCAGCTGACAAGACGTCGCTTTCGGCTCCCTTCAGCTATTCCACTTTACTTCTTCTATTCTCTTCGTTATTGTCATCTTCTCACTGTCCGGCGCGCACTTACTCGCACTTCCACATCCCTGAACACGGGCGTTGCTGAATACCTTCGATCTGGGCCACTACTGCGAGCGTGCGGCTTCAGGTCGATTTAGGTCAATAGTTTAGGTCAATTCAAGGTCAGCCTCGAGCTATAACCACATCGTCGACTCCTGTACGAAAGAACTCCTGTACAGTACAAGACAGGGTCGCATCGTTTGATAACTTCCCCTGCCGTATCGATTCTTCGGATCCTTCTATCGTGGCCCTCCGCTGCCGTCGTTCGGGGCATGAAGACACACGGGCTGACTTACTACTTACTACTACTTACCACTTACTACTTCTCGCTCCACTGACGTACCGTCAGTCTGTCTCGTCAGTGCCCGGTATTTGTACGAAGGCACAGCATTACTTAATTCCTCTTTACCTGGCACTGGACGTGCTTCAGATTTCGCCCAGCTGCAGTTTCTCCTCCCCTATCAGACCCGTCACTTGAGGCTGTTGTCGACAGGCTCTTGCATCTGGGACACTGAGACTGGGACACGGCGCCGGCACGCGAATCGAGAGTCCTTGACAAGATTGTCATTCACCGCCTCGTTGTTATTGACCGACCATCTGGTCCATCTGGTGCTTCCGGTCCCATTAACCTGGCCCAATAATACATCCAACTATCCGGGCCAATCCGTCGCAACGGCCGCGGACTGAAGACCTCAAGAACTCCATTATTCCTTCCCTCCATCCAGGTCGGCCGGCCCAGGTTGTGAGACCCTCTCAACAAGTTACTATTCCTTTCGAAGGAAAACACAACACGACAGATCACGTCTCCAATCGATGTATTTCTCAGCTTGGTTTTAATTCCCGTCACGTCACGTCACTTCCCTTCAATTCACTTCTCATCTGATCACTTCACTTCACTTCACTTCACTTCACTTCACTTCACTTCACCTCAGTCGTTTGCACGTCTGCACGTCTCTCGCTCTCCACCGCACCATTACTGTATTACATCCTTTGCTTTTGCTCGACTCATACAGTACCGTCAGCAGCCCAACCCTGTCGCGACAGATTCCATTTACTTCTTCTGGAGAAATCTGTATTAACTCCGGACTCCGTTCTCCGACTGTCGAGACCAGTTCTGTCCCGTTCTGTCCAGCAATCCAGGTCGAGATACAGGACATATCGAATCCAAAGCACCGAAGGCAAATTTGTCAAGAATATTGCCACTATCCGCGCTCCCCGGGCTGCTCCAGCCACTTTGGCTGACGAAGACGTCGGATAATCCAACCCTCGCTCAGCTAGCTTGCACCGCTAATCACACACCCCTCAGCCATAGCGACAAAACCCCGTGACGTCTCCTGATTGGCGCCTTCAAACCTCCAAAAGCCTCCCACGACTGCCAACCCCCAATTGCAGTATAAACTCGATTACACATCCTCGACATCCTAGACGCCTTCTTCCCCCCCAAGAAGGAATCCCAGGATCCATCCAGATTGAACATTTACTCCATCCTCATCCTCGCCATTCTCTCCCTTCACATTTCACGCTCTGTTCCCCGGAATCGTGGCTGTCGACGCTGCCTCGCCTTCGCCTTCGCTCTCGCTCCGCATTTGCCCCGTTGCGCGATTATTCCAAACAATCAACGGCCAGCTTCTACCCCCCTTCTTCCAAATCATTTATCCTATATCTGTCGACCACATTCACTCTTTGATACAAATTAGACCCTTTTGTACTTTACAGGAGAGCGGGAATCGACAACTTTGATGTTATCATGCAATAGACCCCTTTGCTCATCTCGCAGACGAGAGCAGACAACCACAACCACAACCACTACACCCTCTTAACACACTCGCCACTCATCTTACCTCACCGAGTTGAAGTTCAGTAATCACATATCATGGCTTCGACGTTACCGCCAGACCCATATAAGTGCCTGGGGGTGTCAAAAGATGCAAGTTTACCAGAGATCCGGAGTGCGCATCGAAAGCTGGTCCTTAAGTGCCACCCGGACAAGGTGCAGGACGCCGCTCTGAAGGCCGCCAAACAAGACGAGTTCCAGAAGGTTCAGCAAGCGTACGAACTCCTCATTGATGATACACGGCGGATACAATATGACGATCAAGTCAAGCTGTTTGAGCTGAGAAGGGAGATGGGAAGAGGGAATCCCACTCCCAGGTCTAATCCTTTCGAGTTTGAAGTCAGGACTGCGGAACCTCGATCCAGCACCTACTCGAGACCAACGCCCGGAAAGCCTGTCTACACGTACCCGTCGGCAGCACCCAGGTCGCATGAGGACTTGTACGAAGAGCCGCTTAGGCACGAACCTAAGAAGAGATCGAGCTATGATACAGCAGACCGGAGGCGTAGAGAAGCGGAAGAGAGATTGAGAGAGTGGAAAAAGATAGATCAAGAGGAAAAGGCAAGACGGGAGAAAGAGACCAAACGTCAGGCGCATGGTGAGAAGAAGAAGTCGAGAGACAAGGAAAGAAGGAAAGCCGCAGACGAGAAATCTCGACCCCGAACAGGCGCTCCTTACGTAGAGGATGATTCGTCTGATGACTACCAACCTCCGCCTCGTCGATCGTCGGAAAAGAAGACTGCTCGACATAGGATGGAGGAGGAGGCGCGAGAGGAAGTTGAAGCTGCAAGAGCGGCCATCAAACCGGCCCCGTTGGATAAGAAGTGGGAGGGACATTTCCTGGATGCTGAAAAATATTTACACACCTCTCGCCGGAAAGGAGTATCGGATGACGAGTTCCGGCCTCCTTCGATGCCTCGAAGAGCTGAAACTTTTTCTGGTGCTTACGTTCGATATGCCACCCCAACTCATCAATATAGTGACGATGATTCTCCTCGACGGTCCTCGGCACGTAGAGAAACGAGGAAAGAAACACCGCCCAGTCGGCACGAGAAACCAACAAGGGAGCGTGCCTCTGTGCCCGATCCCTTCGTCAACATCGTTGAGCCACCTTCTCCAACGACCAGACCACCTCCTCTCCAGAGTTATTCTTCGGCGCCCCCAAATATTCCTTCCTTCGTGCGAGAAATACCAACTCGATCAAAAACTCAAGACTACCCCCGACAAGAATCCGTACCTTCGTTGTCTCGTGCACACACTTTCCAGCCAGATCGCGGTCGAGAGCGAGGTGGGAGCCGGTTGAGAAAGGAAGTCGTAGAATCGGGTTCTGATTCTGACTCCCCTCCCTATCATTCCCCACGACACAGTCCGCCGCGCAACGAAACCACATACCGGGTTCAAGACGGTCGAGCTGTTCCTCGCACAAGACACCGTTCAGAGATGCGAGATCTTAATGACTACTCTCGCGATCGCAGCCCATCTCCTCACGGCACCCCAGGTAGATATACCGAACGACCTCCTTTGTCTCGAAATCCTCATAGCGGCGAGCGTCCCCGCGCTGTCCCTGTCCCCGCACGAGGCCATCCAAGTTACTATCCAGTTTCCGCTGATATTCCCACGCCGATTGTACATACCGTGAGGCCACCCATGGCAAGGGAAGGAAGTGGAAAGGTACCCCCTTATTTCAAAGAAGTCAACTACAGTAGGAGTTATGGTCATGACGATGTTATATTCTCGAAACACCCCGCACCAAATGTGTATGAGAATAGCAGAAGACCAAGCCACGACCGATTTTACGATTCGCATCGCGGCGGTCGAGAAGGCGTTTATGCTTCTTGATCTTATCGCCAAAGCGACTCAACTAGAACTCCGCTCCTTTCATTTTTCCGGGGCAGTCTTCGTGACCAAGCCAGCAAAGCACAACAGAGCACAACAGAGCAAACAACAGGTCATTGTCGAGAATACTCGGCATATTAAAGGCATATCAAAGACTGCATACTCAAGACTGCAAGAGAGGCCCAGATTTACTTCACAGTTTGAATTTCCATTCTTGTAACCGCTTTACGAAAACCCAATAATGACAGTAACGATCGATTCCTATTTTTCATTTTCTCTTCTTCGGTGTCGTCGATAATCTCTTTTTCTTCACGAACCTACAAATGCATATACGAATGATGACAGGACAGACTGGCTGCATGGCTGCATGGCTAGCATCATAAGGTGCTCTCACTTTCGCTTTACGGAGTTTATTGTCTTTACTTTATTTTATTATTTTTTTGCACGACTGTTCGTTTGAACGGTTGGGCGTTGATGGACACGGTCGTTAAGATAGACAAGCATTTCTGCTGGGCTGGTCGAAGTCACTCATTATCAGGTGCATTTATGGTTCGTTGTTGTAATTTATTGACACGCTCCTTTTTCCAAGGGGCCGGATGGGATGGGAATTGGTGGATGGACATACATATATGGATGGGAGTTTGTGGGTTTGGACTATTTGATTGTACTTGAGGGAGTAGGTGGGAGAAGTGAGCGGTTGGTAGGAGATGGATAGCGGAGCCAATGTGGGAAGGGATAATTTCGTGTGGCATGTGTGAGTGTGTAGTGGTTGGCGGAAAAACCAACCGTTGTGATGATATATGTCATGTTCCTTGGAACAAGTGAAGTGATCTAAATGATCAATTCATAAGATGAGCCCTGCTCTTACATCAACGAATTTTTCTCTCAGCATAAACACCTCATCGTTGATCTTTTCGTGATGTGATTGTGTACTTCCTATGTTTCTCGAACCTTTGCAGACCCCTTTACACTAAGTGAGCTGGGAGCGACACTTCTGGCCGGGCTACTGGATAGATAAGATATCAAATATCGAGGATGCTAGGGCGGGTATGAGGTAAGTGCTCAATTAGGTGCCTAGTGAATAGAGTGGGTAGAGTGAAAAATGTCCTTGATATTTGAGTCTTTACTTCCTGAAGAACTTTCTAATGCGGTACAAACTTGTCAATGAAAGCCAGGATTAACCTGAATGAGTAAGTATCACCTCTCCCTTTTGGATAATTTTACATCTATTTATAAAGTCCAATATGAATTATCGGAACATCTTCTATTTATCCTTTGCTTTTTCTACTAACAGAAATTATATGCCGCTAATAACATTCAAATTATGTATACCACTTTTTAATCCTCGGCAAAGAGATAACGTCTGTAAGAAAATGCTTTTCAAAAATGAGGAATAAACGCCGCCCAGTCCACGGTTTGGTACGCGCTAGGAGGCAGAGATCGAAGCTGCAATATGTCTTGCAAAAAAAGATAAACACGAGCATGGCAATAAAAGAAACCAACAACATATACAGGCAATATGGCTGCTAGGGGTACATCTAGTTGTGGGTCTTTCGAGATCGAATTGTTCCGACAACTGTCGAGTAAGGACGTAATCTTGCGTGTCATGAAATGTCCATTTGTACGACGGATCTTGGCGGATTTTATAGGCTTGTTTTCTTCCAAGTCAGGGGCGAAACGCCGCTGAATTCTTGGGAGGAGACGAAACACAAATTCCGTGATGGTGCAATATGTCAAGGCGGACCCGAAAATCACTAGACTGGCCACTCTCCATAGAATCTGCTCTGTCCGTGTTGGGAAACTAAAATTCCAGCCACATACAAACAAGGCACCATGAACGGTAGCCATAACCATGACAAAAACTAGCCCTTTCCCATAAACTGCAGGAAACTGGGTATTGCTAATCCGCTGGATTGGGCGGGTGTGCGAACCGAAAGTTATGCCCATGTGCCGTAGGATGTTGACCCAGTTTGTGAAATATAACGACCAAGGCCACTCGCTGCGGCTAACGAAATCAAGAGGTGTATTTTGATATGGTTCTCGAGCCTTATCTCCAGCCTGAAGAAGAATATCGCTGATTCCTATGCTTGATTCCAGCGTTATTGATGTATAAACATCCGCGGGTTTGTGTCGCCAGCAGAATGCTGTAATGAGCGTGACAACGATGAACGCCACAACTGTCAAGTCACCGAGGGTGACTTCAAGATTTTGCGCAGCTCGAGCTATTGTGACTATCAGAAACCAGCTGGTTTGACATAAGGTGAGTATTCGCAGGCAGCCGTCCACTTTGTTCCTATCTTTCACAGTTTCATCATTAACCTCGGGATATTTAACGTAGCCTTCGGTGACCAGATAATGAAGTTGCTTTGCATTTATTGGGAATGGCATCCAATCAGGAGTTTTAAGTACAAATCCTCCCATATCAGCAAAGAAAGCGAGTCGTATCGTCCATTTTGGATAGTTGGAAGCATGAAAATCTTTGACAGATTGACGAGCTGAAAGCAATTGCCCAGCCGCCATGAACAGTATAAACTCGGGCCCCAACAAAATCATAGGAACTAAGTATGCCTTCTGCCAGAACACATCCATTGCTGTGCTGTTCGGTGCCGGAACATTAATGCATATGACGTTCCAGCAGCAGACGAAAATAGTGACTGCCCAGGACACAAGGATGTCTATTGTTCCCCTTGTATTCGGGGAGGAGGTCCATCCCACTTTGGTCTGAATTTCGATGAATGTCGCATTTGCGTCGGTCATAATAAATAGGTCTAGCGATAACTAAAAGACTGTCATAACATAAGGAACCAACACACTTGATAAATTGGCTTGAACAAACCTACAACAGCCCACCGAAGTACACCAGTACTTACATATATAAATTCATATCCAGGAACTGTTTACAGAAGGGGCTATTCCTGGATTGTCTCATATTATGCAGCAATTAACCAACTCGACATCCGGGGAGCTTCCGGGTCAAGTCAACGTGGAGGATTTCCCAAAAATTTGTTTTATCTAGGTGCAGCGTCTCTGCAGTGTAACCATCTGCAGCGAGAGATATTCTGCGACAGATAAGACAAGCAACACCAGCTTCATGGCATCTCGAAGATGCCGTTCCCAACATTTAACAAGGCCTTGCTATTCGATTCGCAAACGCCTCCTGAATCAGAATAAAGCGATTATGACATATGAGAATTTTAAGGCGGTTAAATGACCAATGCCGCGCCTCGAGTCGGGACGGCCTTTCAGGGGCAGCTCTACTTTCTTGCAACCAGCGAAGCCGCCCCAGTAAGGCTGGATGCTCCCGTTGGAACTTGCGAGCAAAGAGAAGGTGTAAGAGCAGTATCAAAGAATGAAGCATCCAAAAGCCTACTACATGCCGTATGCCGCATATTTAGCTAGCGAGGATGCCTCACTTGAAATTACATGAAGATAAACGTCGTTGTTGATGTTGAGAGTCGCTACTTCGTATAGTGCTGTTATTTCTCAGCATTCCAAATCTTCAAGTTACTTTTACTAGCTTGTGATCTAAGTTAGCGCCCGTGTGTCCCAGGCGCTCCCGCAGGCTTGTCACGGCCGCGCCCGCGGCCCCACTTTAACCTGTACTGTACTGTTACGGCTTCCTGTGAGAGGCACAGCCTGAGCAGGATACTGTAATAGCACACAACATCATTCTATCTTAGAATCGAATCGAAGCCATAGATTTGGATCAACACTAGCCAATAAACGTCTTAATTGTTTAAAACGGAGGAGAACCCGCGGTCTCTTTAATTTAGCCCTAAACGCGCGTGTAGGGAGCATATAATAGCTCTTCTTCAGCACCGAGACTTGTTTCAGATTTTCTTCTTCCATGCTATGTGATCTGACGCTCGGCATTGAATGGAGGAAAAAGATCACTAAGAAAAGAGCGTGAGGGTGTCTATAATTATTGCATATTTTCTAATTTCTTCTGATCTATGTATAGTTGATACTTCTTCCAAACAGCTTGAAAAATGTAGATCTGCAGCGCCTTCCACTGGATCATACTCCGTTCAGGACATGCTATATATCAAGCCGTCAACTCTATAGCCGTTCAAAAGAAACGCATAAAAGCTTTGTGTCAGCAAACTGTCACATTATTATAGAATCCCTGGTACAATGACTAAACTTTTCCACAAATAGAGGTTTATGATGGGTTCCGGAGGAGGAATAACCACAGAACGCGTTTTATGAAGGTAAGTACTCCATAATCGTTACGGTAATTCGTATTGGTACCCGGTCCCATTTGGCTACTTAGCCCCTGTACAGTTGTCAGTTCGCAGGAAGTTTATAGGCATGCTCTGCAGGCACAGACTTTGTTTTTTGAGCATTCTGCGCCGAAAAATCAACTAACATTCCTATATTTTTACGCTGCTACCTGGCTGTACGCCCAAAATTATGTTCAGACCTTTGCCTCCCGTGCCGTGCATTACTAAGCGGAACGTAATACCAACCATATCCAACAAAATTAAAATGGGGTGGCGACAGGGAAGTCTTAAGATTGGATGGATGGCCCTACTTCCCTGTCAGAGTTTGTCCTCTTTGCCAGCATGTCAATTTCAGGCAAGAAAAGGGTTGTTCAATCCAACTGAGCAAACCAAAAACATATATATCTCTCCATCAAGGCTACGTTCACCATCCGCTACCCCTACCCTCTTCGAATATCATGTATACCGCCGACCAAGAACCTCTAATCAATGTGAACAAACCTCTCCAAGAATATTATGCCACCCTTGAATCTCGCCTTGGTTACCGCCTGGTGCTCGGGGATACGCGACATTTCGGGTACTATGAACGAGACACATATTGGCCATTCCCGATCACTCGATCGCTGAGGCGTATGGAGGATCAATTATTTCAATCTCTCAAACTCAAAAAGGGCGCAGAAGTGCTGGACGCTGGCTGTGGTGCTGGCCTTGTTGCTATCAGCATGGCCAAGAAAGGGCTGAAGGTTACAGCTATTGACATCGTTGATCATCACCTTGTCAAGTCACGACGGAATGCCAAAGCTGCGGGCCTGCAGAACAGCATAACTGTCCGTAAAGGTGATTACCACCACCTAAACTTCATTCCAGATGAATCGTTAGATGGAATTTATACAATGGAAACCTTGGTTCATGCCACAGATCCTGCGGGAGTCCTGGCCGAGTTTTACCGCGTGCTACGACCCGGTGGATCACTCGTTCTCCACGAATATGATCATATCGACCTCGATTCTGCGCCGAGAGATCTTCGAGAGTCTATGGGAAAAGTCAATAAATACGCTGCTATGCCAGCAAACCAAGGTTTTATTCAAGGAACTGTGGAGACTCTTGTGCAAGAGGCCGGATTTCAAAACGTACAGTTGAAGGATCTGTCAATAAATATCAGACCAATGATACGGTTTTTCTATCTGCTGGCATTTATTCCAAATTTAATAGTTGTACTCCTGGGTCTTGAAAAATGGTTCATCAACACGGTGGCAGGAGTCCAATCTTATCGGGGGAGAGATATATGGAGATATATAAGTGTCACTGCCAAAAAACCTGTCGCCGGCAAGGCATTTGGTAGTAGTGAAACTCAGAAATCGGGACGAAATCAACCAACGAGGGAATTATCTCAATGACTCTGCTTTCGGCTCAAAGAACTCTGATTATTGTCGGGACTTTGACAACAGTCGGGCAGGATTTGACAACAGTCAGGCAGAATTTGACAACAGTCAAGCAGAATTCGACAACAGTCAAACAGAATTCGACAACAGTCGGGCAGAATTCGACAACAGTCAGGCAGGATGTCTACAGAGCTGTACACTCAGCCCAACTCAGGAGTCTATATACTTTTTAATTCTCTCAATTCTTCAGTCTTTTATCATTTTCATCAGCTAGCACTATTTAGATCAAAGATTGATAGAATTTCATGGGCGATATAGAAGAAGAGGGGAGGGAAAAAAATGTTTTGTAAAACTTTAAAAGGAGGATTCTGTAATATATACCAAGAGTTTCCTAAGAATTTACGAATAATCAATCATTTTGACGAATCTCAAATATAAGGTCCCAGATATGAATGAAGTTAAGAGCGCGAAAACCACTTGGGACACAGGCGAGGGCATGAGGAAGATAGAAATCAGACCACTGGGTTTGATAGAAGAGAAAACCAAATGAGAAACCAATCCATTCTATCTATTGATTGACGATTGTCCTCATCGCACAAACTATATATGACGAATCAACTGACCAAACCTGAAAACAAAATTTCAAGAGGGGAACGCCTCCTATCAAACACCTACTAATATAACAAGGACAAGTACATCACACTATCCCAGCCACGAGCCGCCAAACTACGCCTCACCTACCGAGCAACATAGAATGGTTCAACCATGGCACAAACAAATTCGCTGTTTTTCTTGCATTGCGGTTGTCTTAACGAGAACCATTACTGCATATGACGCTCTCGCGAAACCTATGGAGCGTGAACCAGACAAACCAAACACCTTTCCGCCACCATGATACATGAGCAGAGACAGAAAAAATCCACCATCCTTTCAATGCAAACCAAGCCTGCCCAGACCACCAATCCATTCCATATGAGCATTTTTTTTCTTTCTTTGTATATCGCTCTTTCCAATTCCAAGCCAGTAGCAAGCTCTCGATAGAAAAAATCCAATGCTTGTAATTTTGATGTCAGTTAGCCTCGTCTTCGATCGTTTGTCCGACTTGAAGGGCCAAAATCTGGCTCCGGGAGAGTCTTCTTTAACTTTGGGCCTTTGACCGCAAATTCCGCCATCAATGATAAGTGGTCACTGGGGTAATGGTAATTTGGGAAGCCAGGTACGGTCTTCATATATTCCGGATCGACTCGGCCAAGTAAAGAGGTATTCTCCAAAGCATTGGTCGAGTACCAGATGTGATCGATGACGCCACGGAAGCCTGGTGTATAGTTGGTAAATGGTAAGGCATCTGGTGTTTTATCGACATTGGTGTAAGCAGAGCGCAACGAGAACGGATGCTCCATGCCTTCCCGCGTGAAGTTGCCGTATTTATTACCAAGAAGTTCTGGATGATCGGGTCTGAGCGTACCCTTGGATAATAATTCGAAGACACCAGAGTCGGCTGTTGAGTTTTGATCGGCACAGATTACCAATGGAATTTGGACCTTGCTCGAGTACTCCTTTGATGGTTCGGGAGTAGGCTCGGGAGGTGCATCCGGGTCTGTATTTTCATCTGATAATCCATATGTTTTCTTGTCCTTGCACGGTGGCCAAGTCACATATTTCTCAGCTAATCTGTTGATTTCACCAACCAAAATGGCCGTTTGGATCAACTTAACATCACAATATGCTGGGTCCCAGAAAAAATGTGTGTTTACCACAATAAGCCTAGAGCCCGTGAGACGGTTCTCAAAGAAACAAACCACCCCAATATGATCCCTGGGCATAACCCGATTGAAGATATCATGCTGATTCTTCATATCGGGTCTATTGATTGCTATATTTGCAAAGTCGACCAATTGTTTATCGAGGAGGATCCATTTGTTACTCTTGTAAAAAGTCGCGCAGCCATCCACACTCTTAGAATCCTTCTCAGACATAGTCTTCGCACGAGATCTTGGCCAGAATGCGCCTTTGTAGCCGGAGTAGCTCAGTTTCATCATGAAATATTCTTTGAACGTGTCTGTGTCTATTTCCTGCAAGCAAACAAAATCGGCATCTTGTGTTTCGATCTCTTGCAAGACAACCTCTTTTCGGTGCTCCCAATCTAGAGCTGCCGAGGGAGAGTATCCGTATAGCTTTTCAGTACACGCTTGGTCAGAGAGAATATTGAACGAGAAGACCTTGAATCTCTCTTTGTTGGCATTCGTAGTTTCACCAGAGGTGAGATCGAGGATTGGGCGATCAGCCGGAGGTAAAGGTACTAATAAAGTTAACAAACTATAATAATCCATCTAAGAAAATAATTGTTACCTGGCGCAGTCTCCCTGAGATGCTGAATCAGAGCTTTGGTGCCATTCTCCATGATCTGTTGCCTTGCTCCTGCTTCGAGAGGATTACCTTCAATCCCAAGCATTTCTAGCTTATGCAAAGAGCCTAATGCATGAGGTAGTGTGTGTATTTGATTGTCAAACACTAGTAAATTCGTTAGGTATACGCACATACTTAACTCTGCAGGAAGCTCCTGTAATTGATTGAATGAAGCATCCAGAAGAGTTAAGTGCCGTAATTGGCCGATGGTAGGAGGTAAGTGAGTGAGCTTGTTGGAAGCTACATAGAGCTCTTTTAAGAAGACGTAGTTGAACACTGGAGCCGATAAAACTCGGATTCCTTGGCCACTGAGATCTATATTATACCAATCCTGACGTTTGATGGGATTTGGTTGTTCAGCCATACGGCCTAAATCTTTCGTGTCGTCGTCTTTCGTTTCAGCTGGTTCGGGTGCAGATGTTTGCGGTGCTAACCCTCGATTTTCCCCAGCCCTAAGTCTCGCATAATGATTCGGAGCTCCTTCCATCATCAAAGAGTTAGCCTTTTCAGATTCTTTGTGCAATCTCAACTGCTCCGCCCAATGCTCGTTTATCTGCTGTGGCTGCCCCCCCCGGGTTGCCGTCGAGTGTCCATTTTGCAAAACATGGGGCGTGAAGTTAGGCGTTGAATTTGTCAATATCCCAGAAGAGTAGGTCGAGTGGTGACTGAGCCCGTTAGTCGTTGCTGTTGTATGGTCTTGTTGGAGGCTTGTGTGATGTTGTGTATGAAGCTGGGGATGCGTGCTTTGGTGGGGATAGTTGTTAAATATGGGTAGCCGCCCCCCAGGTCCTCCATTGACACGGCTATGCTGCCCTTGATGGCTCTGATTGAACATCCCGTATAGATTTTGCGCTGGAGAATGTGAATCTGGAGATCGAGAAGGCGAGGGCGTGTCGGTATTGAAGACCGATCTATTGTTATTGGGAGGGGACCCGTTCCGGAGTATCTGATGCCGCGCGTGGTGTGGCTGCGGGTGTTGTGGGTAATAGTAATTCCCAGCACTCTGCTGTGGGAATCTGTAACCATCGGCCATCTAAATCCACCGCGGGCAGTTGGAGTGGCGGTCTTGGCTCAAGTGTTTGCACCCTGGCCGTGGGGTATAAGAAGTTGACGGGGATTTGGAGAGCGGAGATCGGATTCTTCTTCGTTGGCACATAGGTCTGCTGAAGGTATTTTTTGAGCATCTACCACGATTTGGGCTCCGGAGGTTGCGCGAGCGCCCAATGTGAAGGCGCGCTGAAAGGTGTTAGATTGGGAGGTGATACGTGGAGCTTCCGCCAACCTTTTTCAAGTTTAGCAGCGTCTGGGTTCGATATCAGGTTCTATATTTGGTGCTTTTATCAGATGCGGTAGCGTCTAGGAGTGAATGACCGTGGTCAAAGTAGATCTGAAGGCGGTTCTGAAGAGTCAGCAAGATTCGATGCTGTGTGCGCCAACTCGATTTGTGGATTGAATGGCAATGGATCTGCCATGGAAGGCGGTCAGGACATACTTTGAGTGAGCGCGAGTATTTGATTCAAGACTTGAGTTCAAACTGTCGTTGAGCAGATATTTGGTGGGTTTGCTTCATTTCTGTTGATCGTCTTGATGTGATGTTCACGAGCTCCATATCGAAGTTGGCGACGGGCTGGGTACGCTAGTAATAGTCACGTGAGAAGGTGAGGCTGTGCATTCGACAAAAAAAATAGAGGACAAAGACGAGGAAGGTTTTCAAAATATCCTCATATGCTGAGAAGGTGGGCTGAACTCAGATTCTACCTTGAAACTTTGCACGACCGTCCGAGTGTTTCCTGCCGGATTTTTCCACATGTTTGCTTTCAATAGTGTGACCTTTCTTGCTTCTGCCGCATATGCGCCAGTGTTACTTGGTTGGGTTAGGGACTGTAAGTGACGCCACACTTTGCTTACAAGCCTGAAGCTATCTTCATCTCAAGTAGACTTGAGCTATGAATCGGCGAATAGCATTCTGCTCGACGTGCATGATACTACGAGATCCTTTTTTTCCCTCTCCTGGATGTGCCCTAGTTCTCCCTCACTGTCCCTCTACGGTACAAGTCAACTGGCCTTATACTTTGTTGTTTCCTACCCTTCGCGTCTTCGTTTCGGGTCCACCCTATTCAAGACATCCAATATCACTTGACATTAAACAAGAGACGGGTTTGAGCGGGATGGGACCGTTAATTGGATGCTGGTGCAGTGACACCCACCTCATACGGCGCAGTGGTGCGGTGGGTAATAATTTCTCTCAAACGCAGATCTCATCACCAATGTACTGTAGGTATTCCTTTTGTCTGGGGAGGCTTGAAATAGATCTGAGTCTACCGCGGCATGCCTATTTCCTTTCCCTGGCACAGAGACGACCTAGCCTCCGTCATTCTCGACTGCATTCTCCGGAATCAATAGGAGAGTCGCTGAATATCCACAGTTTCTTGAAACCGTGCGTGGCATCCAGGGCACCCCTTTCTTTATCACCCAAAGCCCTAAAGGTTCGAGACTTGGTGATTTGGCAGGCACCAGTAGAAAACCGACCCGAAAACATTACGTGAAACTTAGTTCAGATGCGTGTTCATGAGCTGGAGATAGCCAAATCAAGCCCCCCACTAGAAGAGGAACTAAGACTAGCAGCCAGAGCTCGGAATGGCTTCAAGCGTCACGTCTTCAACGGAACTCCCGGGCAGAGAACGTCTCGGGCGTCCAATCAATCCTACCGGAACGCTATCCAGCTTGCCGTCAAAAGCAATTTTCAGGTTAGAGTTCCGGTGAATGCTGGGGTAGAGTATATCTGCCAATGACGATGCGGACGGTCTTGGGGGGCCAGAAATGCCAGTGGTATCTTGTTTGACAGTCAGGCTGCACTCTACTGTAGTTGTACAGGGCAATAGTACTGTGCTGTATTACTGCAGAGCACCAAATGCTGGGTACGAGGAGTCAAATAATATGCCAATTTCACCATTCCCCTTCCCCACTCGGCTGCCTGTCCTAAACCCTGGGCTTCCTAGGGGGCGGAACATACACTGCAAAGTGCCGAAGGTCACCGCCGCCGGCATGATTATCCGTGGGTCGAAATCGAAATCGAAATCGAATCCTTTCGACCTGTGGGCTTGTGGTGGAGGTGGAGGGGCAGGGGCAGGTCTTTGACGGACGTACAGCACGGTACAGTACTGCACTGTACTTACTATACATATGGTACTGTACAAGCACTAGTACAAGAACCACGGACTTCGCGCTCGTGAAGTATAGCAAGGTCCTTTCTCCGACGACTGGTTCTCTCTCCTTTCCTTTTTTCGGTGCAATATCCGTCGATTCGAGACAAGAAACAGCTTAAAAACATCCGAGAGTCGCATGCTTCAGCGCCCAAGACGGAGGCAGGCTTGGTCCTCATCTTCATGCCAGGGCCCCATCCCATGATATCTTTCACGTGTTCAGCAGTCGCACCCAACCCCAGGTTATAGCAGCAGAATCTTGGTAACGAGTATATATAAGTCTATGTATATATATGTACTTCGTATATATTTATATCAAATCCAGCTGACGGTGGGCCAATGTGGCCGTGAGGAGCCGTTCACAGCGTCCCCCCCTATTGCCACCTGCCACCGGCCCAGGCTGCGTTTGTGTCCTCGTCTCCGTCTCCACCTCCGTCCGCATCTATCTGCATCTGCGTCTTGGGTCTCGCGTCCTAGTCCTGGGCTCCGACCGTGTGCGTGAACGGTTTGGTCCTTAGTGTTTCCCCTCGTGGTTCAGCGGAAGGCCTTCTCCAGATTTTCCATTAGGCAAAATCGGTACCGAATGAGAGGCCCCAAGCCAACTCGCCTCGACCCCTAAAAACTCACCACCACCATACACCATGATGGCCGAAGCTGCTTTCTTCTACAACACCACCAAGCAACCACGAGAGCGCAACAATCCTTCGTCCGCCCCTTCAATCATTGACCTCCATCCGCATGCGCAACCGTTGAAGCCCATTCTCCAGAAATCGGCTGCCAATCCCAATCACTCGACTCCGAAACAAAAGACGCGTCAACCCTATTTCAGCTCCACGCCCACCGTCTGTTACTCGACCTGCCGCCCAACCACAACAACATCGACAAACGCTGCGCCAAATATCTTAGACCGAGCAGGACACGATCCTATGCTCTCCACACCACTACCTGACTACAAACACTCGGCAAACCAAACCATCAAGGCAAGAGCCGCTGCTGAAGCTGCCAAAGCGTCTCGAAAATACTCTACAAACTCGGGGAATAGCGCAGACGCCCGAAAAAATGTCCTTCAGAAGGCCACGGAACAGAGGGCGGTGATCGAGAGGGGAGAAACCCAAGGTCGAACGAGCAGTATCTCGAGCGCAACAGAATCAAGTGGTCTTACAGCGGTAACCTCGAGCGACCCCCCATCGACGGAAGATTCTCACTTACCTCCGTTCACTCGAAGAAATGGACGCAGGTATTTACGAGACACGACCCTTCCCTATCCCCTCCCTTGCGACCTTGCCGAAATCCACAGACAAATATTACGAACAATGCTATTATGCCAAGTGTTTAACGGACCTCTTTGCTCGTCAGCTTTCCAAAGCAAACCACCGAAACGCGTCCTGGAAGTAGGTTGTGGGACAGGATTTTGGAGCGTAATGTGCCACCGGCATTTTGCCAATCGCGGTTTCTCCTCCATTTCGTTCACGGGCATCGACATTGCGCCTCTCGCGCCACGCATGGATTCAGACGACGATATGAACTGGCGCTTCGTACAACATGATCTGCGTCGAGTTCCGTTACCGTTTCGCGACGAAGAATTCAATCTTGTCATGATTAAGGATTTGAGTATGGTCACACCGACAACGGGCATGCAACAGACTTTGATGGACGAGTATCTACGAATTTTGAAACCTGGAGGGACCTTAGAGATTTGGGATGGTGATCACAGTTTACGAATGCTTCTTCAACACGTCCCACCCTCAACAAACGAAGGCGACGACGATATCGAAGACAAGGGCCAGATATATGCGAATGCGATGGGGACATACACTTTGACTCCACAAACACCATTAGCATCTCCACAAAATCAATTTCTTAGCGACTATAACACATGGATTTCGAAAGCAATGGAAGCCAGAAAATTAACGCCAATGCCCTGTACAACGATGCGGCCAATGCTTCTCCAAGAATCCGAGGACCTGACCGAGATAGATAGTCGAAGACTGGCAATTCCTCTTGGAGAAGTCCGCTGGGAGAAGGAAGGAGTCGGCGGGGCAGTTACTCCAGGGACTAATGGCCATGTCGTCTCATCCAAGGGAAAAACAAAGGAGGTTGACCGTAGGACTCTGACAGCAGGCCAAGCAGCGCTGCGCAGAACAGCCCTCATGACTGTCATCCAGATGATTGAGAGTCTAGAACCTCTTCTAAGAGAGGCAAGTGGTAAAGGCCAGGACGAGTGGGACCGTTGGCAAGGTAACATGATGACTGATCTGTTGAAAGGGAATGGAACATCATGGGGAGAATGTCTTGAGGTTGGTGCATGGTGGGCTCGAAAGAAGAAGGCACAGGGTTGAAACTGGGGAAATTGTAATCGCATTAAACTTATCAGATTCGAGGCCCTCGAACTGAAATCCGTGGCAGATCAACGACCTTTGTCCAGCCTGGCAAAGCATCACGCGACACATCGATGCTTTCTTGAAATGACCGATCTGTCGGTATCTTGGCCAGACTCCGTGTCCCATGATGGCTGTACATAGGTAGCATGGCAGGATCTTGCTGACAACCCACCTGAAACTCAAGTGGGAGTTGGGATATGTTGAAACATCCGGATCTCATAACTCAGGGCTTGTCATATCGTTGACGTAGTGCTCGGTACCTTTTCAGATAGTACCTACATATATACCCAATTAGCATCGGATTTATCTACCTTGAACATAAACTAGAATTGATCCAGCGTTAAATGTAGCATTCGTGCTACCATCAAGTAAAACATACAAAGCTTCAATTTCTAGGACACAAAGAGGTGATTAGCCATGAAATCTATCCAAAAATGGGAACTCGAGAGTTACCTTTCTTCACAAACTCTGCCCTTTCGATTCCCTTTCTTATTTCTGCTTCATCGGTAAGGGAGGCATTACTCGCGAATGCCTTGTGTAGCCGAGGCCGAAAATAGTCGTACCCGAGAGGATAAGCCTTCCCCAGATTTAAGAGCTCTTTTCACTCGTCAGTCCAGATCCACCTGTCAGTGGAAAGCTGGATAGGAGAGAATGCCTTAAGAGGTACCTTTGTAAATTGAAACCACCTCCCTCCTCAACGCTGGGTTTGGAGAAGTCATGGAAGATACTCCCACGCGTGACAGCCAGTCCAATGGACAGTGGAGAAGTAGAGCAAGAAGTCTGGACAGAGAGAGTAATTGGTCAGAAATCTCAATGGCAAGTATAGTTAGCGAAGGCAGAACAAAGGCCGGAAGGTTTATGATAAGTTTATCGTC
This sequence comes from Haplographium delicatum, assembly GCA_037952705.1. Classification (NCBI taxonomy): domain Eukaryota; kingdom Fungi; phylum Ascomycota; class Leotiomycetes; order Helotiales; family Hyaloscyphaceae; genus Haplographium; species Haplographium delicatum. The sequence continues at coordinate 73,298 of JAPZPC010000116.1, forward strand.
CAGACAGTCAAAGATGACTAATCTTTCCCCCTCCGAGGATGCGGCCGCTTCTACCGAAATTTGGGGCCGAGCCGAGCTTTTCTATGAGACTTCGAGCAGGTCCCCCCTCCAAAGATCAATTACCTCTCTTCCTAATTTTGTACGGATGATTTGTGTTTCTTAATTGATAAAAGAGGATGAAAGTTCGACACAATGTTCTCAACTCCTTACCCGGCAGAAGAACTAGCCAATTCCTCCCACGCTGTCAGGCCTTTCCCACTTCTTCTCTAACTTCCTCCTCGTCCCCCAGTTCGACAGAGCCGACAAATCCACGATGGCTGTCGGATACCAAAGCTCGGATTGGGAAGTGTATTATGTTTGGAGTGGATCAGGACCAGACGAGGAAAGCAGCAGAGGTGCTGGCAATATTGGGTACGGAATGGAGGGATTTCGTTGCGGGGAGAGAGGGGTTTCTTGTCGATAAAAAGAGGGCAGGGTTTTTGAGACATAAGGTTGTGTGGGGAGAAATGGATAGCATGGTTTGTCATAGCTTTACTTTTTCTGTTCTTTGGGTTTCGGGGCGAGCCTCCCTACCTGCCTCGCTCCGCATATTTTCCTTTAGAAGATGCTAATACATCTGATCCGCTCGCAGAGTCACATCAACAACGTAACCTACACCCGCTACGCGGAATCCGCACGCGTTAACTGGGCCTATAACTACGCTATGCACGTCGATCCTAAGAACAGCCAACAGTGGAACGAGCTTTGTACGCCGAAAGGTAATGGTCTCATTCTGCGGAGCATACGGACGGATTACAAATTCCCCATGACATATCCGGACCGAATATCCGTCTTTCATAAACTTCACACCAAACCCAACCCGACCGATTCGCACTTTATACTCGACGTGATGATTCTTTCTGAACTTCATCAAAGACCAGCGGCGAGATGTACGGAGGATATTGTGGTATATGATTACAAGAAAGGGGTAAAAGTGAAGATTTTACCATTTATGATGGCGGCTTTTGATAGGACTTGGAGTGAACAGAAGGTAAGTTATTTTTTTAACTGTGTATGAAGAGAGAAATGGGCTCACTTTCATTTCTATGTAGGCTGCGAAAGATTCTGCTGAAGAGAGAATTAAAGAGGTAGAACAGAGTGTGAGAGAATTGGAATTATCGACGTGGGATAAAGAGGGAGCAGTGGAAGATATGGGATCCACTGCATAGAAAGTTATGATACGTAAATTTTTCATTTCGAGAACATCCAGTTCTATAGACAGAGGAGATGCATAGCAGGCGTTCCAGGTATGTAAATAGAATTGCTTTACCAGTCATTGAACCCGTTCAAAATCTGTTTCTTGGATACCACGCACGTATGTCGAGATTCTCTTAGTGTGTGATTCTAAATAGAAATACCTCCGATCTTTTCGTTCTCGAATAGTACTAAAACGAGGGAAATAACCCGAAGATCTCGACTAGAACAGTTCGGTGCCATACTATTAATTTTTTTCAAGACTCAACTGGTAGGGTTGTAAGTTCCTACCTCATAAATTAGAGGGGAAATACACCGAGTTCTTGTTAGGTTCATTTGCTGTCAGTTGAACGCTTCACTGTCCGTGTTTCTGACCGTTGTTATTGATGATTGATATATTTCTATAGGAGCATGAAATATTCCAGATAAATATGACAGTTCATATGGCCCACGTAATAAACCAACGATGGTAAAAATGAGATTCTTGTGTTTAAAGGAACTGAGTCTCCGCAGACAGCTGGGAATGGATTTTGGATATCGTGATTGGAGTTATTGGTTATTTACAATCTGCGAGCAAACATGCTATTAAAACTAGTCTCCAGACAGTTGATCTCAAGTGATTCAATCAGGGAATTAGATTCCTAATCACTAGCCAGTTGGCTTTCTCCGCAGCAGGAATTTCCCACCAGCCTTCAGAGATGTCTTTATAAGCTTCTCTTTTTCCTTTTCCGTCGTAGCCTTCTGAGATTGCCTCAGCTTATTTAAAGCCTCTCCTCGTGCGAGCTTGAAACGTATCTCCGATATAGCTAGCCACCTGGCGACCTCGCTTATAGCTTGCTTCCTCAATTTCGAAGTGTCTACCGGTATTGGTTTGGCGGAATTTTCCCCATCGATGATGATATCATGGATATAGGGCAAGAGTTGAAGAACCAAACGCTTAGGGACAAGAATCTTCGCCCTCTGTCGATTATTCATCTGTCCCTCGGTCGGTACAGTCCAATCGTCTCAGCGGCGCAACGAGCGGTGGTTTTTTTTTCCAAGCTGAGAAGTTTCCTGAGGGCTTGGGGATCTACAATTTCAGCTATGAGACCTTTCGGATTAAAAATCTCGCTGTTCATCAGGGACAAGAAGTCTTTCTTCTGGGATAAGGATCCGTTGACACTGGCCCATCTTGCTAACATTCCTGCCACTTTTATGGATGCTCCGACCACCTTGGCGACCTGCCTGGGATCGAGATGCTCAGCTGTTCCTATAGCTCTGCCGACTTTTGTAACGTAGTGGAAGGCGACATGTCCCCGATTCAGTTCAACTTGTAGTTTTCAAAGTTCCTAGTGCTGGTGTGAGGGGCATGAGGGGGTGGTCTAAAGTGCTCTATGTTCCGCCTCCTTTTCAACTTCGCTTAACTACTACAAGCCTCAAGACTACACAAGACAGACATGAACTCAATTTGAGCCTGAAAGACTCTAAGTTATCTATTGCTATTGAAACTTTTTCTATAGAATTATGTTACCATTTTTTGAATGATAAATCAATTAGAAGCCACAACGTAAAAACTCCTTGAGTTTTACCCAGTCCAGACAGAAATTCAAAGGAGTTAGAATGAGATTTAGAGAAAGGAAAAAAAACTAATACCAACTTCTGGAACTGTGGGCCAGTGACAAAATGGAAGACGGAAGACAGAGATAGAATTTTGGGACCTTTGGGTATCAAAAATATGTTGCTTCTGTTGCAGTTAGAATGTGGCATCACCCCAAATATTACCCTTCAAAAGACTCCACTCTCCGATCTACTCCAATGGTGGGTTCGACTATGCAACTTTGTTCCATGGAGTAAAAAGGTGCTTTTGCTATACATTCCTGGATAAGTCTATTCTCCAAGGAATTGAGCAATGGTTTCCATGGAGGTGATACGGTATCCACTGCTGTGGCTGCAGAATTTACGACTATGCACACCTGGTCATTTCATAAGTTTTATAGACTCGATATTTGTGGATTTTACCCGGTTCAGCAAAGTGTTTAACACTCTCTAGGCGTATTATTAATCCGGCCATGCGTATATCAGACAGTTACTTACCTTGTAAGGCGCAGAGAAGGATATCGAGATAAAATTTGCTTGTTGGTCACCATCATCCAGGCTTCCTGGCTTGCATGCTCTTCAGCCTCCTAGAGCCTCATCAAGGATCTAATGGGGCGGGCGCTGGAGAATCAAGAACTGCCAGGGCTGGGCGTTCCACGGACCCGAGATCGAGACTTAGGGAGGGGCGGGCGGGTACCATAAAAACATACTTTCTGATCACATGGCAGAAAAGATGGAGCAGTTTGTGGCGACGTTTTGTACTTACCTAGATGATGTATGTGAGGAGATAGAACAGGCATATATTTTACAAACCTCTTGCGCATATCAGGGCGTGCAAGGCTAGAGGATGTCGATGAATGCGTTTCAAGTCATGTTGATACTTTAAGTCTCCCCAATCTCCTTCTATGAGAGAAGAATTAATGTGTTTTACCAAATGCATATTCGAGATGGCGGGCTATCTGGAAGGTAGCATTGGCCGCTAGCAGGATGACTGGACCTTTCCAGAAGTAGTTCAATACACATCTGACAGGGATTGGGAAAAGATTCAACGTCTGGAGAACGAAAATTCGACTCTTAATATTGACCAAGACTGAGGATCCTAGAGAAAGAGGTTGGAAGGTTGGAAATTTTATCAATCCCGATAAAGCTTCTGTTGACGATCATCGAGTTTTTTAGGTCAAACCCTGGGGCCTTTGGGGTAATTGTCCAGGGACTCCTTCGGTCTTATTATTCAGAGTTAATCCGTAGCTGCAAGGGTAATAGGCGTTTGACATTCTGGAAAGGAAACCCTTACGAAAATCTCCGTCTTCGGAAATTATTTTTCTTACACTACCTCGGAGTTGTAAGCTCGTAACCCTGCGGAATCGATCTGAGTTCTCGGACGACTTGCCGTGTCCTAGTATTGCTTACTCCCTGCCAAATCAAATTTAACTACTCGCTAAGAAAGCCGCACAGCTCGTCCGTCTTGGCTGAGAAGTATAGTTTAAATTAGATCTGCACGTTAATCGCCTTATCTTTATCAAGAGATACAGTAATGTACAGCAGTACAGTACAGTACAGTACTACTGTATTATCGTGGAAATTTCGCCTGCTGCACTATTTGAAGTTTCACATGAACCTGAGTACACGGAATTAGAGTGGCCAGGTTCGAAAGCAAGGAGAACAACAAATCTACTCCAGTAAGCAGGATATTCCGGAGGAAAGAGGAACCTCTCAGAAAAAAAGATGGTATCAGCAGTTTACGAGATTCATAAGTCATGGTAGAAGAAAACCATAATACTTAATTATGTTTGTCAACACAGTTGAGTAATAATTTGGTCGAACTTTGCAGCTTGCGATAGAGAAAAACAAAAACTAAAGTCAGAGATATTCACGAGCTAAATCTGACACCGGATCTAAAATAAAAAGGGCAATATTCAGAAATTTCAAACATGTGCCGTCTTTCTTCAGCCTTAGCACTAAACTCCCTTTGTCTTGATGCAATCACAGATATCCTAGTGAACCAGCGGGCCAGAGGCGAGCTTAAACTTTTAGGCAGCAATTAAATCCCTGGCACAGTGTAAATTCATACTTAAATCGATTGGCCTTGTAAGAATGATGGGCTTAATCCTTCGTTCGCAATGCTTAGATACTCAAACATAAGTATCAGTCCCATGACTCCGTACTAATCACTTGACTAGGGTTGCACGTGATGACGATTCCTGTAAAGCTTTCCGACATGTCATTATCGTAAAGCTGATACGCACATAGAAAGAAAACCTGGAAAAAAGGAAGAGAAAAAACTTCGCATGTCTGTAGTCATCAAATAGGAATGATCATCATGCAGAGGGCTCGCCACGCATGGGATTGAACAAATAGCAATTAAGCTTTACTGTTCGCTGCGTTGTCAAAGGCGTCACCGCCTCTAAAGTGATGGGTGCGGTGAGAGGATGATTCTGGACATTGTTTATCACGGATGTTTTTAATTTATCTTTACACGGTGCGGTCTCAACTAGTAGTGGTCCCCTAAAGCTGTCTGTCTTTCCTTTCTTTTTCTTTTTTATAATCATTTGTTTTGGTGACGATTCAACATTGATGATACTATACATCGTCCTCGGTATCTTCGGCGCCGTGTTGCGGGGAAGGGCTGTTGAATCATCGTCAGACTATTTCGTAAGATTTCGCTCCAACTTGTGGATCAACCCATTATCCGTACAAAATGGCAGTCGTCAAACAAGTGTCACCTACGGAAAAAGGTAAGTAAACGTGTGATAGCCTCTTCTAGATCGTCCATTAAGAATGTTGCCCACACATCCATGATCGGGAGTCAGTTGATAAAGGCTTTTCAAGTGCCGGTACAAACTGCAGGGTAGTCGGCGTCCACACTCACGCACTTTGAGTCTATTTGCTGGCATGGAGAGACTTCTCCCGCGCTCCGCAAACAGCCCGAGGCCTGTCTTGTCGATGAAAAACTGTTTACTCACTAGAGGATCTAGGACTCAAACAAACAAGAGTGGGCTGGTGCATACCGTACAGAGTGTGATGCATCATCAGCGTGCTTGCTTATCGTGAAATCGAGTTAATGATCGACGATGCAACCTTATTACAGTGCGAGGTCGCAGATAAAGTACTGTACGGCGTCCTGGCAGGTGATCACAGGGCGAATGACGGCTGGCGTCCACTGAAAATCTTTATTCTTTTGGTTAAGTTTGACAAACAAGCCATGGATCAGGGGCGATAACTGGCCGGTACTGCACTGGCCCTATCGAACTTGCATTCGTATTTTGCTGGTTCGAGTTACTGTATTCAGCGACGTTAGCCGACTCGTGATAGTTCGAATCGTGAGTGGCCGAAGAATCCACTGTTCACCAGGAAATATGGGGTGGTGGATAACATAGAGGGAATATACTTCCATATCCTGGGGATTAGTTCGTTTGGTCCTTGACTCAAGTCTTCCCTCATCACATCACATCACGCAAGTCATATAACCTTACCGTACTCTACTGCAGCAATCGATCTGAAGCATGATACGTGCGGCGTGCGCTTACTCGCCGCGGGGGCGAATTGCGGTCAGGGGTCCTGCCCTGTTGCCTGACCGGAAGTGTGGATATATCTTTCGTGATTTTGGAATCCTGCTTGCTTGATCCTTTGGGCCTCGAGCTATGGATGTGTATGTACTGGACGTACATACTGTATTCCGTACCGTACCGCACGGGGAGGAAGACTGCCATGCAATAACGCAATGGGTGTGCGGGCTCTCTGCTGCTGGTGGAGCATCCAATCTCACAAGCAAAAAGCCACCCGCTTTGCTCGGGCAGACGCAGTAGAGAAAAAGATGGGGCGATCCGCCGCAGCCCCCATCCTTATTCCTCCGTACGGAATAGTTTCTGGATTTTTCACAGGGCCCCGAAGAATCCTCGTCCGGCTCAAGAAAATTGCTGCAGCCAACCAGGGGAAACTTCTCCTGGTCGGCCGGCCTGCGGCTCGAGTGGCAGGTGGGGGAGAGCGCACTGTGCCCAGTGCCGTGCAGTGCAGCGCAGTGCAGTGCAGCGCATTGCAAAGCCCAGACTTTTGAGCTGCATCAGAGGGAACAGTGTTTATTAGAGCATTGGGGGTCAAGCATGGAAGACGTAGCGAGGAAGTTGTAAAAGTCGTATTGATGGTGGTTGTGATCTTGGTGTTGTGTGGTGTTGTGTTATGTTGTGTTATGTTGTCGTCTTTTAGAGTTGGTAGAAGGCCGAAGAAGGAGGTGGAGGGCAGGGAAGGAACGAAACAAAGTTTAAAGTTCGCCGGCCGTTTTCGCGCAGACCGACTGCCGTAGTTGACCGGACCGCATCACCGAGTCTGCGGCGTTGCGCTGGACACGCCTGGCCTGTCAGGAGTCAGGGTGCCCGGTACGGAGGACTACAGTGTTACAGTGCTGGTCCACTACGGATGTACTGCACTGTACACCACCGTCCAGCGCAAGGCATTGACTCCTTAACCCGTACGTTATGCCGTGCAAGCGAAAAAAACACTCCAAACTGGGCAACCTCATCGTCTCCATCTTCATCGCCATCTTCAAACCTCCATCTTCTTCTTCATACTTCCACCCAAACAATTCCCACCACCTCCCGCTCCCCCCGCAAATCCACCCTTTCCCCTCCACAACGTCGACCAACCTGAAGCGTGGCTTCTTCCCCTGTTCAGTGAAAAATTAAAACACCACGATCCGGTTCCAGCACCCTCGACAATCGCACCACTGCTCTCGACGGTCCCTCGAATGAAGACGGGACGACCTTCTCGACTCAATCCTCCCCGCCCTCGACCTCGCACACATCTGTAATTATAATCATAGTTTCGACTTGTCAGAGGCAGCCTCGGGGAACGTCCCAGGCTGAGGTGTGCGCAACAGCCTTCCCCCCGCTGACTCGGAAGTCGCTCTGGGTCAGCACAGTCGCATGCCTCGTGGTCCATCCACTTCAAAGCGACAGCAGGGTGTTGCGAACCAGCGGGATACGCGCCATGAGAATGGCCTTGTAAAGCCGGGAAAGCAGATTCAAAAGCAGAAGAGCAATGGCCATCTCAACGGTCATGCCAACGGCCACGCCAAGTCCTCAGACAGTGCCTCCTCAACACCACCACTGCCGGCAACCCCTCCACCCACAAACGGACATGCGCGATATCCCACGGCCGGAGACAACGAGCACGAGCGGAGGATACCAGGAGGAACTTATAGGAGAGGCTCGGTCGGGGGGTACTCAGACACCTCGGACTTGGGATATCAAAATGGTCCCGGGAGTCCCGTTCACGAGAACCACCGCCAGATCGATGTCAATGCCGCCAAGAACCCCGCTGTGCACCGTGATGCAGGTCCTTTAAGTCTAGCACTCACTGTCTTGAAGTCGTGTCCCATCGGAGACACCATTGCCATCCTGATTGTCCTCCTCCAAATTCCCCCAACGTTCCTCTCAATCGTCCATTTATTGTTTGCTACTTTGACATTCGTGCCCCCTTCCTCTGCGTCGCTTTCTACCTTCAGCTTCACCGACATGGTCAACGGGGCTTTAGGTACCCCCTCTATAGCCACGATATTCTTCATCGATTTACTGGTGTTGTTGATTTGGCTCTTTCTTTGGAGTCCACTTCAGGATATCGCGTTGGACTTGGCCCAGACGGTAATCGCATTAACACTTGGAGGTGGAGCGAGCGGAAAGGGAACTGGTTGGAAAAACTTCCTATGCTGCTCCGGCGTTGTTTTATTTTCACATTTATTTCGTGGGGGCAACATGAAGCCTTCTGGATTACGAGCATTTATCTCTTCGTCGAGTGGATTACTGAAATCGACAGACCCTGACGACCTATTAGAATACTCTCCTCCAGGGACAAACAAAAGTCAACATGGTTTGGTTCGAAGCATTCTAGCGATACATATTCTTACACAAGGAGTTGTACGGTTAATTCGGGATTGGTATGTAAGGAGGGAAAGGCGAGATCATTCAGCATCTATAGGTGACCCGGAGGCAGGTAAAACCTCCGTCGACGCCAACACCGAGTCAACACCCAATACGCAAACACCAGACAACGACTCTTCAACATCTTTACCAGTGAGCAATACAGTGACCTTGAAGAAGAAGAAGAAGCAAAGTGCCCAGGTTCGCATTCGGCAGCCCTTATGGGCAGCATTAGCAAGCACAAAAATTGTTATGGTTAAAGAATACGAAACATCACACACATCAGCTGAGTCTGTGGGCACCAATGCAACTGACCCCGACAATCTTGGAGATGCACCTTTCAACAGTGAAGCAGATCGAATATGGATCACGTACATTGGATCTGATGAGGTTTTCTTCAGCACTAGTTTTTTTCCTACGCACACAGCTACGGAAAATTTGGAGGAAAGAAGCTTAGATTCGTCTGGTGTTGATGTGTCGAAACCTTTCTACGTACGGGTTAACCAGACGATATGGCAACCCACGAGAATCAACTCTTCCAACGATCCTGATCAACCCTCTGGTCAAGGAAAATGGAGTGGGGAGATATTTGGCCTTGCACCTATGTCCAACTACCAGTGCGATTTTGTTAGTACTTTAGATGGCACTGTCATATTTTCCACCAGTGTCCGAACTGCACATTCCCCTACCACAGATTTATCAGCCAGCCTCTCTCCAAACCCTCAAATCAATGGCCGCCCCGGCTCCCCTATTACCACTCTCAAAACATCCATTGCCACTGCCGAAGTCAAGCTGGCCGAAGAACGGAATCGACAAAAGCGTGAACGAAAAGATCAACGTACAAGAACCAACGCTCTACGCAAAGAGATTGAGAAACTTGCTAGCAGCATAGCCTCTGCAGGCGGCAACGATGACAAGTTGAAGCAGAAGGTTCATCAAAGTTCCATGCACCAGAAACAAGCGGAAGAGCTATTCAATAGCCTCACATGCCAGATCGAGCAAATGGAGAGTACCCCTACAGAGGAGACGAAACTCTATGCTTCGTCAAAAGCTAATTACCAATCCGAACGCTCGAAGCACAAGGCTCATCGTGAGAAATTAGATGCAACAAAACACGCTGCAAATCAAACCATGCAGGCACTCAAAAATGAACTTTCCGCGACCCAGGCAGAAAAGGAAAAGCTTCAAGGCCGACTTAGCAAGGCTATTCAGAGACACGGGGACATTACCGAAGACAACGCCAAAGGCCTCGATGAGGCACAGCGCCGGGAAATGGACCGTCAAAGGAAACGTGAGGAGCGTGTCGGCCTTCGAGCTTACTACCAACGAAGACTTCATGAGCTGGAAACTGAGATCGAAAATCACACTTTATGGTTAACCCAGATAGACGCAAACTTGCAAGAGGTTTACGCTGCTCAGAGCCCTGCTACTTCGGCTCAAAGCCTCAATGTCGGGTTTGGGGAAACGATCCCAGAAAATAGTGGCATGAACGCAACGGCGGCGCCTTGGACTCCTGGACCTTCAACGTCCAGCCTTTACGCAACTAGCTATACACCAATGCTTGGTACAATTGGCACATCTACTCCTGGTGGACCTCGTACCCGTGGACGGAGTTCCAGTATGCTGAGCAACGTGTCTGGTTTCACGCAATCTAGTGGCGAAGGCCCTGGTCTCTCTGGAGCTGGAAGGTCAACGATCTGGTCGGATGCAAGGGAACAAAGGAAAGGTAGTAGTGGCAGTGGGAGTACGCAAGGCAGCGTGGGCGATCCAAAGAGTCCGACTATTGCGAACGGAAAAGTTGTTCAGTGGTGATATGTTTTGCACAAGCTAGTCAATGATAAATTCTTTCCCTGATAAACCATGCTTCATATTTAGTTGTGATCTCAACCTTCAACTCCCAAATCCTCCACTCCCGCTTAGATAAATGGGCTAGCGGAAAAAAACAAATCACTCATTAAAGGTAGTAGCCCAAGATGAATTCGTGATCCAGATTAGTCTTTTCCATTCTCATCAATCATCCTCTTCCACGCGCATGCAGTACCCCGCGCGCCGACAGACGCCAAGAACGAACAACGCAGGAGAGACAAACACAAAACCAGCCGCCGATAATCTCATGGGGCTCGGGCTGAATGATCTTCTCCAAGGATTCAAATTAAGCAGGCAAGGTTGGGAGTTTGTTGCATATCGATATCTTTTAGCCCCCAACAAAATGCCACCAGTCTCGGAACCTCAGACAAAACACACGCGGCCCAGCGTGTTTGGAGGGGTATCCATTACTTCCACCCACGTGGAACTCGGGCCTACTTGTTGGATTACAACATTTCGTGGAGGGAAAAATGAAGATACTGCCCTAGGAATAGATCTAATGACACATTTTACATCTAAGTGGGGAGGTGGTGGGGCATGGCCGGATTTAAATTCTTCCTGCCGGGTTGACTTCTTTTGATGGCTTCCCTGTTTATGGTGGGTTCGCCATCGACTTGCTTTTTATACAATATAACAACAATCTAATTGAAATCCAATCCCCATTAGCCCTAACATAATGCCCCGCTCCCGGATTTGTTAGGCTCTAGGTCATCCCGACGAAAGATTATGCTCTGAGATCTTTGCCTCTTATTTAGATACTTGTGACACTGATCTCGGGAGAATGGAATAAGATTTAAGATTAGAGCCAGGTATAAAAGTTACTTGAGGCAGTTTTCCCGTTATGTGATATTATTTTAATGGTTTATAAGCAAAAAGAATTAGAAAAAGTTGAAGATATAAACATCCGCCTTGCCAACTAGAACCGACTCCTTTTTCGGACTTCAACCGTAATTCTAACTGATCAAATCTTTAATTGAGCATTATTTTAGATTGAATGGAATTTACTACCCTTCTTGTGTAATCATTCACAGGTTGGCAATATATTAAGTTGTCATGGTACACACAAGTGAAGGGAGAGTGCGGCGGGGTGGGATACAACAGGGGTTTTCTCGCTTGACTGCCGAAGGCGGGATGATTTGTCGCGTCGCGTCAACCGAGCCAGGACGCGTTGCAAGAAGCAGCACTTTAACTTCAACCTCTACAATTTTACATTTGACGTCGACTGACAACTGTCGACTCCAAGAACCTAAATCGGCTGCAGAACGTGTCGGCAGAGTCGGCAGAGAGAATTGAAGAGTGATAGGAGAAACCGCCACCATGAACCGCCGCGACGTCTCACGCATCGATCCGAAGAGGAGGGCAACGTTAGACCACAGGAAGAAACAGTTCGCGGCGCCGGCATATCAGGTTGTCGAGTATAAGCATCGATTGAATTTCTATGTCACTCCTCCCACGGCGGATATCACGCTTGAGCAGTTTGAGCAGTGGGCCATTGATCGGTTGAGGGGTGAGTCCCATCATAAAAGACATGAGATGATAACTATATCAAGTATGCTGATGATAAACTTAATAGTCCTGGCCGAACTCGAAGCTTGCTCATTTCGAAACCGCACCCTGTCAGAAACCAAATCTTATATGAAATCCATCCTTGACAAATACCTCCCACTTTCCGCATCTGGATCTGGTTCAACAAATATCCAAATCGAGAGGCAAAAGGACCACTACAGCCATTTCATCCTCCGATTAGCCTTTGCCAGTACTGAAGATCTTCGACGCAGGTTTAGCAGGGTAGAGAGTATGCTCTTTCGTCTGCGGTTCGACGATAATGACACCATAGAACGCCAAGAATTTGTGGAGGGGCTGAATTTGGAGTGGGAAAGCGTAGGAGACGAAGAGAGGATGATGTACGGAGAGCAATTAAGGGCTGCTGGTGGTGGATTTCCAAAGAGGATTGATCAGGAGACATACTTTAAGGTTGATTGGGATAAAGTCCCTGAGTTGGTGGCTGACAGGAAAGTATTCTTGAGAGGCGGAAAGGCATATGTGCCCGGACGAGAGCAGTTGAGCATGGTCGTGGCGGAGTATACAGCCAGGTTAGACAAGGCACTTGAGGTTTGTTCTTCACCTCTTCCATCGTTGAGTATTGGGTTAGTGCTAACAAGAACAGTCAACCTCACGAGCACTTCCACGCCTCGATGAAGATGACCGCTTAACCCCAATCCTAACGCATCTCTCTCAAAATTTTACCACCCCCGACGCCTCCTACTCTAGCTCCACAACTGTTGTGTCCGGCGCCGAAATCACCGCCCGCAACATTGACACCCTCTCCGCATCCTTCCCCTTGTGTATGCAGAACCTACACCGCTCTCTACGCCGCGATGCGCATCTCAAACACTACGGCCGCCTTCAATACACACTCTTCCTGAAAGGAATTGGGCTCAATCTCGAGGAGTGCTTGCTCTTCTGGCGATCATCATTTAGCAAAATTACAGATGATGTGTTTAATAAAGAGTACAGGTATAATGTGCGACACGCGTATGGAGATGTAGGCGGGGACTCAAATAGAAGGGGTAATGGCTACAGTCCCTTCTCCTGCCAGAAAATATTGACTGAGCATCCGCCTGGACCTGGAGAGGCGCACGGGTGTCCTTACCGACATTTTTCAATGGAGAATTTGATAGGACTGTTGCAAATGGTGGGAGTGAAAGACCAAGAAGTTCTCAGGGGCGTGAAAGAGGATAAAGAGAAGATGAAGTTTCACTTGGCTTGCAATAGGTTAGTTTCCCTTTTTTTTCATCTTCCTCGGCTGCGTTCCATATATCCCCACCCCTTCAGGATCTCGATTTAAGCTTTCATTTTCATCCCCATTTCACTCCGAAGGAATCGTGGGGCCAGGCCTCATTTTCATTTGGAGATCCAACTCTCTTAATAATGACGCAAGCTAAATAAAACCAAAATAGGGTTTTTGACTACGCCCACAAACAAGAAATCAAGAGAGTGAAAGAGGACGGAACGTGGACTTCGGCGCAGCTGGAGACGATAGTCCACCCCAATGAGTACTTTAAAAGAAGCTATATTCTGAAGAACTTATCAAAGAGTGAAACACAGGCGGGAGAGGATGTCAAGATGGAGGAATGAGGAGTGAGGAGCGAGGAACTTGTAATGAATGAGCTGAATTCAAACGATGGATCATTATTCGTCGGCTGCTACTCCGGGTAAAGAGAGTTCGGCCAGAGGTGTTGTGCGAGATGAGAGATGTGGTGTTTTGGCGTTATTGCATGGAGGGATATGATATGCGGGTAATGAGGACTTTGGAATAGGGATCATACAAAGTATATTACCATATCAAATGAACCGGTAATCAGTTTCTTGTGAGGAACAGTATTTCATATTCGTGTTGTGCTTCGGTTTGAAACACTTCTTAAATTTATGAAGGAGGGAAGATCCATCTATTATTCCTTACTTTTTGGTAATTACTAATTGCTTGCTTTGGGCAAGGGCTAGTTCTTATTATAAACTCCCGTCGAGCTTCGTACCGAATGTAATTTCTTGGGATAAGATGCTTGAGGTTACAAAAAAAGGACAGAAGAGGAAGAATAAGACAGTAAAATCAATTTTCTTTCGGAGTGAGGCAGGTAATTAGCCAAGGTTATTTTCATTCTCATCTAAAACAGACTTTTTGAACACACTTAAGCCGTGTGAAAAATAAACGCCTGCACCCAAATCATCTCATCCACTGCGCTCCCTAAGCGCATGAAGACGAAATGCCCACGCCTCGTGAAGCATCGTATTCCTTTTTTTGGTTTTTCTACGGGAAAGAAAGATATAATATCTGATCTAGTTTTAACGTAGGCGTCACTGAACTCTTCTTGCCAACCACCATGGTCCAATTCAGATATCAAACATTATTCCGTGCCCGAAGGAGGAAGAGACGGCGGCTCTCTTCATTGTCAATTGTGTATTGGAATTTATCGGGCTTGGGGGTGAGCTCGAGAAATTTCGTGGTCGAGGAAGGTGTGGTTGGAGAAGGTGCAGTTGAGTTTGTTGAGTGCGTGGGAGTGAGTTCGAGCCAGAGGCTGCTGGCTGTTGAAGATACAGATGAGTTGGTTGATGAACGCCCTATTGCGGTTTTATTTATCAGCCAAGGGTCTTTCACTAGACAACAGCTGTCATGTTTTCGATATTCGGCATACCTAGGCTTGTCATTTCAGGATCTTGTTGTGAAGACATTGCGATAATATCTGGGCTTGTTTTCTTGCTTTAAAATGCGAGGTCTGAATCGAATTGGTTTTTGTCTGACAGATATCTATCCAGGCAACGAAGAGGGGGCCTTCCTGGGCCGTCTTTATATCCCCTCTCCTCCATCTTTATCCCAGCCTCAAAGTAAAACCGGTAGACTCAAGACATCCCCTATGTCCTGTAAATGTTTCCATTGAAACCCTTATTTTTTTTTCTCCTAGTTACTGTCAGGGCCAAGGATAAGGTACAGTTGTTCTCCGCGACCCGTAGGTACAAAGTAACATCTTGGCAACGACTTCCAGTGCCCAGCGTTCAGCAAGGCCAATGAACAGGAGGAGGGACAACTGCCCCCACGAAGCCAAGAGTACTGCCCAGGCTGGGTGATGATCTGCCGGTGTGCCGAGCAAAGTATCGTGAGATACCGAGATGTGATAGGTCCAGCCAAGAGTTGGCGGAGGCGCACGTAACACACGAGAGCTATCGATATCTCTTTTCTTACCCAGCTTGTCAAACCCCAAGACACTGTATATCTAGGGATCCTCTAGTTACACGGCCACTTGTGCTTCTCCTTTCGTTTTGAGAATATTCCTGAGGCCATGGTTATTACGAGACAACACGATTCGGTTCTATTCCGGGACGGATTACCTTGGCGAACCAACTTAGAAGCTAGCTGTCTCGGAATGGAATGGAACTAGAAGCCTTGGCTCCTGATTCTGGACAGGCTACTTCCGTTGAGCGACGAGAGAAAAGAAATAAATGTCACGGTGACGCAATTGTGTATACGAAAACAGCTTTCAGCGAGATGGTTGTCGTGTCTCAGCGCACTTGCGGACGACTTTTGTAGAAACAACATAGCATACGCTCTTCTAGGCAGTTCTCAAAAGGAGTGAGAGGGTGACTGTGCCCTGATGGTTTTCATTGGATATCTCATTATCGCACTGGCGAGATGGTAAGCATTGTGTCGAAAGATGAGGGAGAGACCGCATTAGTGACGCTGGCATGAGTAAGAGAGAGCATGCCAAGTACATAGTCACTACGAGACCAACAACCTGTCTCATATGCTTATGTTACCTAGAGCTGTCTAACACTAATATCAATAAAATTAATTAATAATACTGGCAACAGAGCACAGTAGGAGTGATTGCGTGATATTCGGCTTGTCGCACGGGAAAGGGTTACATTGTGCCTAAGGTTTGGTAAGTGCTTATCACGCGTCAAGTTGTCCAACCAGCGGCGGTGCATAAGGCATATAAAGTTATCAATTTATATGATAACGTAACGTCTCGAGACAGGAAACACAAGGTTGTAATTCGATACTTTCTTAAGTTACAAACATACACACCATGAGCTTGGGTGATCTTCCAATGGGAAGTGCGTTCGCGTTGTCCATCGGTGTTCTGACAATTCTCGGAATCGGGTGGTACTGGTACGGGCCAAGGCGAAATACACACCCCTTACCACCAGGTCCTCCCGGAGAACCTATTATCGGGCATATCCGACTGGTTCCTTCTGAAAATCCAGAACAGTACTATCAAAAATTATCCGAACAATATGATAAGTTACCTGGGGTCTTTAAAGTTAATCCGTATGACGCTGACGGCGGACAGGGCTGCAGACTCAGATGTTCTCTATTTCAAGCAATTCCGTACCCCCGTAATTGTTCTCAATTCAGTAAAGGCCGCAGAGGAGTTGCTATCCAAACGTGGGGCAAATTATTGTGATCGTCCCCGGTTTGTTCTGTTTGAAGTGTGCGTGGACAACCCAATTCCTATTAGGCAGATGGACTAATGGTCTCAGAATGGGATGGGGTTTGACCCTTACGTTTCTCCCTTGGGGCGCTCGATTCAAGGCACATAGAGCCCTCCTTCAGAAAAGTTTTACTAAATCAAATATTGTCAAGTACCAAAAGATTCAAGAGCAAGAAGCGCGCCAAGCAATCTTGAGTATTTTAAAAAACCCTCATGAGTGGGAGAGCTTTCTCAGAAGGTAAGAAATAGATCTCATATTTCTTCGAATGGTTCATTCTGAAACTTCGGCAGGTTTGCGTCCGCTATAGTTCTTCGCATCGGTTTTGGAGTCTCTTTGACTCGAGATGATGATCCTTACATACAAATTGCTATTGACGCAAATACAGCAACCGCCAGGGGCGGATCTCCAGGAGCGACAATAGTAGACTACTTTCCGTTCTTGAAAGACTTCCCTGCCTGGATGGTACCTTCTAGTGCTCTCAAACATGCTAGAGAATGGGGCTGGGCCATTCGACGCCTTCATGATGTTCCATTTGCCGCTACCAAAAGAGAATTTGTACGTTCCATATTCCGTCAGCTCGAGGTTAAGATATCTCACAAATCTCCAAATAGGGATTAGGACAGGCAGAGCAGAACTCATTGGTTTACGCTCTTCTCGATTCACATGCGGCAAATGAACACCGGGGGATTGTAAATGATTTCACTATGGCGGACATCAACGGCGCTGCTGCAGCAGTCTTCATTGCAGGCTCTGATACCACATACAACACCGTCCTAGTGGGAATCCTCTGTCTACTCCTAAACCCGAATGTTTTCCAAAAAGCGCGGGATGCCATTCTCAATGTAGTTGGCCCAGACCGACTTCCTTCATTGTCAGATCGTACCAACCCGAAGCTGCGATATATGGATAATCTCGTCGAAGAAATTAGCCGCTGGCGTCCACTTTCTCCCCTCGGCGTCCCCCACAAGTCACTGAGAGACGATATTTATGAAGGGATGTTCATTCCCAGAGGCTCTAATGTCTATTTCAACGCATATTCCATGAGCCGAGATGAGGCGATCTACAAAAATCCGGAACTCTTTAATCCGGATCGATACCTGCCTGTCGATGAAGGAGGGGCGGGTGAGCCTTTCTTACAAGCCCCATTTGGGTTTGGACGTAGGGTTTGCGTGGGCAAACATTTAGCACAGGCAAGCGTCTGGATCATGCTGGCGACTTTAATTGCTACTACAGATATCAAAAAATGTGCTGACGGTAACGGCTGTGTGATTGAGCCAGAGGTAAATTTCAGCTCTGGCCTCTCAAGGTATGATAAAATCCCGGTGATTAATACCATTGTGCTGATTTTGATATAGTCATCCCGCACATTTTGACTGCGATTTTAAGCCTCGCTCAGGTAATGCTACTTTTTCCTTGGGACAGGCTAAATAGAAAAGGGGTGTGAGAGTTATTTAACTCTATACTTCTAAGTTCTAGGTTCGAAAAATAAAGAATAATACTATACTATAGTATGCTATATTAAAAACATATTTATAGTAAATTAAGCTACTATTTTATGGTTATTAATACTTCCTCTTAAGCTATGTCCTAGTTCAAGGCCACCATAATAGTATTTTAAGATTCTAGTATAGAAGTTTCATGACATTCACACTAAGGCTAATCCGGTTTACTAATTTGCCAGTCTACTAGCTCTAACTATGTTGTAACAAATACCTTAGCGGCGACTGACTACAAGACTGTTGCTTTTGATAAATATTACGGTTATTTACTAGAATAGGACACGTTCCTTAGAAAAGTTTTTAAGAAATAGTTCTGTATATTTACTATTCTTCACAGTAATTATCAAGACATTAATACACTAAATAATTCTATTCTAATTATAATTGTACTATACTATACAAGACATTTCTAATTTTAATTCTTGTTCTATTTTATGTCGCTTAACCTCTCCCTCGATACTTTCCTAAATAAAGTATGCTTAGAAGCTCTAACTCATCTATTTCTACTGCTTTCTTGGCTCTCTTTCCTACCCTCCGGGAACGGGTTAGTGTTGATTCTTGCGTAATTCTAATAGAGCTTATATTAGCAGGTGACGGCGTAGCAATACCTAACAATCTGAGGCAATTAATTTTTGGAGTGTGGTGGTAGATCATGTGACTCCAGGTGTAATTTCTTTTTAAAGAACGTGTTCTATTTTAGTAATAATCTGGAAAAGTGTTCTATTCTAGTAAATAACTGTAAATATAATAGGGTATGGATAGGGGCGGCACTCCGCAGCTTTGCTAGTAGATTATAGAGTAGGTTCAGTCCGGCTCCCTTGCCAAGCACTTGCAGGCTCATATAGGAGCGGGAACATAACAAGCACACAAACTTTATTCCTATAGGAACCGGTTTTGAACCTATCAAAGAGAATTAAACTACTGTAGATGACCTGGAATTTTGTTAATAACACGTCTGGATTGCACTAAATTGATATCAAATAAATAGACCCAAACCCATCAGCAATCAGAAGCCTACGAATAGTTAGAGCATTTAATGAATGGCCGAGCAACGAATGCATGACTAGAGCGCTTAAGATTCCAACCTTAGGAAATCTTTACCAACCCTTTCTTTCCCGCGAGCTTTCCACTATCAAACAGCCTTATCGCATCCGCTACACCCTCAAATCCATTCCCAATGATCTCCCACTCCATTGGCCTAATCTGCCCATTTGCCACAAATCTCTCTAAAGGTATAATTACCTCTTCAAGCACTCGACACGTCTCGTCCTGCTCACTCCCCTCTCCGTATCGCCCAATCTGCCCTAGTCGGATACGGTAGATATCAATACCACTCCCATCTGGTGCACTCATTGGAGACCAGTCATCTGTGCTTGCGAAGCGCTTGGCGCCCTCACTCTTAACATTGCTGCAGTTTACCAAAATCTCCATGGCGGCAGCGCAGGAGACAGCTCCGGCATCAAGCACCTTGCTGAAGTTTCCCTCAGTGATGGAGCTGATAGTAGACAGCTGTTCCTCCAGAGGAAGCTTATAGTCGAATGTAGCTGAGGCGCCAGCGGCGGTGCAGAAAGGAGCTTTAGAGGGAGAACACGAGACAAGGACTTGGTAGCCGCTTAGGGTGGCGAGTTGTATGGCGTATTGACCTACGCTGAGGCGAAGAAGATATATTACTTTGTGATCTAATAATTGTATTGGAGACGGAAATAGAGACGAAAAGGGGACAAAGTACCTGCCAGAGCCGCTAAGAACTATAAGCCACTCGTCAAGTTTGAAAGTCTCGCCTGCCGGAGGAAATTTAACACGAAGTCCCGCTACAAGTCCTAGACTTGATGTCTTGAATTGGAATGCATTGTCAATATCCAGTTGTCTTTTAGATGTATGGGGAAAAGCATTGACGGATTCAAAACTAAACTCACAAGTAGTCCTACACCCAGCGTGGCAGCCTGCTCCACAGATACATTATCCGATTTCTTAAAAGTGAGCTTTTCGTCCATAAGATGCTGCAATCCACTCGTCAATATGTTTCAAATATATTCTCATCACTCTTGAGAGAGAAGTGTGCAGGCAACAAGGCGTTACATACGTATTCCTGAAAAGTCGCGTAGCCCTTCACTCCTAACCTCGTACAGCCGTAGGCATGATCGCCAAGTTTGAACTTGCTAACAGCATCGCCGACCTCGACCACTTCGCCAGATGCGTCACAGCCGAGGACTATAGGCCAACTAGTGACCATAACTCCAGATGATTGCATGAAAGTTTCGCTGTGGCCGTCAGTATCATTTGGGAGGTTCATAAGGAAGCAAGCAGATGGGAAATTTCAGTGGCGAGACATACACGGGGTTGACGCCCGACAACAGTGACTTCACAAGAATTTGACCTTTGCCAGGGGTGGGCTTGGAAAGGTCACTAATGACCTCGTAGGCAGCGCCAGGTGATGCGACAGTTACACCACGCATTATTAAGTCTCGTAAAAAAAAAAGTTATGGTATATAGATAAGAGAACAGCAAGAATGGAAGAAACTGAGAGTTTATGGATGTATAAAAGGCTGAAAATCCGCAGACTGTAAATAGAGATGACTAAATGAAGCTGAAGATATGAAATATCTCATATCTCTTTAGGGCAAACTCTACTCCCATATTCTGGCCTTGGCATAGGCGGCAGCAGTCTACGTCTCTCGAACTATCTCAAATGCAAGTTATATATTGTGGCTTAATGATTTCTGTTTGATACGTTATTAAAGTTGATTGTTCTCCCGTGCTTATTTGCTATTAAATTGAGTTTTTGCTCTGCTAAGCAATGGGCGGTAGTTGTGAGACGCTTTCTGTCTGCTGTACCCTAATTCCGATGCTAGTCTTAAAATCAACCACCTTTTTACACTACAGCCAATCCTGTCCAAGTCGCTAAGCATATCGAAACTTGGCAATCGTTATCTCCACCAACAGAACATCTATAAATATCTAGACATGTAAACTGAGGCTAGGAACAGCACGGAATTGCAATATGGCAATGCGGAGGTAATCATGTGTCTTGGATGTGGGTATCACATGGAAATGGCTTGTCTATTAAACTTGTTGGGCTGTTTATTTAAAGCTAGGGGTCATAAATACCGAGAGGGCGAGCGGAACTTGAATTTAATCTACTACCTATACACTGTTGAATTTGCATATGGGTAGACGCTGCCATGCCGAGCAAGATAAAGAAATCAAGGATAAAGTCCCTGGAAGAGGAAATCCCAGCGGAGAAATACTCCCTAGTCGAATACTCTTGTCTTTAACTTCTTACACTAATTGAACATAGCGGCTTGGGGGGTTGGGGTTTGGAGGCTTTCGCCCCATAGAAAATCGAAGACTATATAGGTAGTCGATCGGGCTCAAGCCCGTGCCCGCCTCAATAATATCTCATGGTTCTAAGTGTTCCTCGCTTAAAAGTAGGACGATTTCCAATTGCACGCTACAGAGAGCTTTTCTTCCCACTTTCTTCCTTCTCTCTCTGGGTCCTCAGTCCCTGATTTTTATAACTCAATCCTTATTTGTCAGTTCTCAACTATGTCATGTCTCTGGCTTCCAATTGTCTCTCTTTCCCTTAAAGGGGCTCGCTTACCTCGTATCCCACGCCCCTTTTCTTGCATCGCCGCCGTCATACTCTGACGTACCATCCGGTACGGTACCTGTCGTACTCGCCTCGCCTATCGGGTTCCCCCCACAGCCTCCCCCCTTTCCCCAACTCCCCCGATTCCTCCCCCTACCACGTGATCGCTTGTCTGGATAATCTTTTCAGGTTTTCAGCCTGAAGTTTCTTTTCCCCCACCAAATCCACCGAAATCCACCTAGATCCCAATGCCAATGCCAGTGCCAAGTTCTCACCACCCACAAATGGGGCAGTTCCCCACAATCCCATCCGCTCTATCACAACTCCACCACTCAACGGTGGTCACTGTTGGGTGAGCGCTGCACGTCGTATGCAACTCGTGTGGTCTGACAGCGAGTCGGACCCCTAAGTAGGGGGACGGCTTGCCGGTCCTGCCCTGTGTCCTGACGGAGATGTGACCAAGTATACATACAAATTGTACGTACAGTAGCCTTCGTCATCCTCGGCGGAATGGGCTCGCGACCCTGGAGTGGGATGGCTTCCCGGCTTCCGACGCCCTCAATTGACACTATTGATGCTTTTCCCACTTATACCTGTTTCCCCCCCCCGCCCCGACATTTCCTGTCTCCAGTGCAATCCTGCTAGTAGGAAAAATTTATCGTCATAAAAAGAAAATATTCCAGCGCACCGCGACCCGGTGTTTGTACGAGTGCATTCCAGTCGCGCAAAAATCATGCCTGACCGACATTCTTCCCTATCCGCGCGACAACATTAGGTTCCAGGACGGCCACGCTGGCAATGGTTTTGGAAGGGATCTCTGGCAGTCATGTAGCTGCCAACGTCGTCAATGATGGTACGAGGAGTTCACAAAGACTTTCTGTAAATATCCCTGGCTCTGTCAGACATTCAATGGATGAATATTATCACCGCGAGGCTATCGCCATTCCGGCCGAGGTCTCGGAAGCACCACCCGCTTACGATTCCTTACTCGATAATCCAAGTTTGCGACGGAGATTCAATATACAGCCCAGAGAGGATGAAGGCCACGAAATACTGCCACCGTATTCTAGTGCGATCAGTTTGGAGGGAGTGTTCATGAAAAAGCAGGAACTTGAAGGGGCCGTGAACAGAGCTCAGGATAGGAATTGGTATCGCGTTTTGATCACATTGCAAGGTACCGCATTGTCATTGTATAATTGCAAAGTTCCTGGCGTCTTTGGGCGAGCAGGAGGAAAGAAGAATTCTCCAGACTATCCACCAGGAACGGTAAAAGGACCACTCTTACGAAGTTATAATCTTCAACATGCAGACGTGGGAATTGCTGCAGACTATGTCAAGTAAGTCTATTTATTGTCGAATTATTCCGGAGATTTTCAAGACCGTACAGAAATTTTTATCCTTATTCCTCTTCTTCCAATGCCCTTTATGCGCATGGCATATTTTTTCTTTTTATTCTCACCAACTTTTGTACTTTCGAGAATGATATCTAACAACGATAGAAAACGCTACGTGATCCGAGTCCGCGCCGAAGCTGACCAATTTCTCCTCTCTTGCCAGAAGATCGAAACTTTCGTCCTCTGGCTTCAGTCCCTCTTTGTAGCGATTGACCTTGCCCCGCCACTCGACGACCGAGAGATCCCTCGAGATCTAAGTATTCCACGCCGGGCTCGTCGTAGAATACGACCTGCGAACACCAACCTCAATGCTGGCGTGACACAAGGACAGCAAAATATCCCAGAACAAACACCCAGTGTCGAAGAAGACCTGAGATCTGTGTCCTCAAATTCCGCTTCTACGGTACATGTGGATGCTGTTGCGGACACGGAAATACAAACAGAAGCAGTAGTAGAAGTAGAACTAGAGGAAGAACCGGAGCCAGAGCAGGAGCCAGAGCTAGAATTAGAGGCAGAGCTGGAACCAGAGCTGGAAGCAGAAGTAGAAGAGATGGAGCCTTCCAGCCCCACCGCCTCCACATTCATTCCCTTCCGACCCCAAACAAGCTCCGGTACGCCTCGCGGGGTAGGATTCATCGCGCGGGCGCGGCAAGCCCTCCACTCCACGACCAACATCTCACAATTTGCTCCCTCGGCCCCCAATCCATCCATCTCCCCCGATGGTAAATGGCGGCCTCAGCACCACTGGTCGCCTTTCTACGACATGATGTACGCAAAGCGTTGCATGGCCATCCTCACGGACCGCTCTCCTAGAAAGAGCAACCTGGTAATCCTCAAGGGGAAGCAGTGGATCGTGGACTGGGCGACGGGCAAGCTGACACGCTGCCACCCACCGGATTACAGCGAGGTCATGGGCGCTGCCCTGGGAAGGATACAATCGGTAGGACAAAGATCTTTGGCTAGAGTTGAAAGTGCAAGATAAAAGAAATTGGATGCGTGGTTTAACAATATTAAGATTAAGGTAAGATAGCAAAAAGAATGAAAGAGAAAGAAAGACAAAGAAAAGAGCGGTCTGGGTCAGGCGTTGGTGGTACTCGGTTTGTACTGTATCTATGTTGTAGATTCCGTGCTGTACTTATATCCCTCTTTTTTTGATAAAAAAATTATAAAGCCTTTTCCCAATCTTTTTCTCGAAAATCCAAGAGTTTTCTATCGTCACGCTCGTCAGGTTTCCCCCATGACTCTCACACTCCATACTCCATGGAGATACCACCATTGAGCAGTTCAGAATTTAACGTAACGTTTTGGCTAGTTGACTTGATTGTAAAGCTACGATAATGTCCGAAAGCCGTCGTATTGCGCCTACGAAGATCCCAATAGGATCTACCAGATTATACCCCTTCAACCCAGGTGCTTATCCTAGTAGCAAAAGTTAGTTACTGCTAGGTCTCTGATAGTTGCTTCTGGAAACTTCTGAAACTACTCAAGTAGTCTTAACTTGAATTGTTCAAAGTATCAATATGCTCGCAATGCGAACGCCAGTCCGCAAAGGATAGAAAAAAGAAGGCAATTGTCGTCTAAAGTACAGCCTCACCTTGGGCGGCCTCTTAGGCAAATTTCTATGCATAATATCATGAGCCACGTCACACTTGCATGCAAGGCTGCATTTGGTCATTACGGCCCTTAAATAAGGAGCAAGAAGATAGTAGTCCTAAAAAGGTTACGAAAGTTGCTACAACATTTAAGGCTGTGAGTTCTCAAGAGGGGGAGGACGCAGATAATGGCAAAGAAAGGTAGCAAAGCTCAATCATCAGGGAAGGGGCCCCGACTGGATCCAGAACTCCGTCTCCTCAGCCGCTTTTATGAGCCTTTAGTCCTTCTACACATTTTGGATCAAAAAGGTGGACAGAGAATATCTCGTTGCCCTTCAGAGGATTTCAATGTGCCTGATCCGGAATTACAAGACCTGAGAAGGGCTTTCTTAGACCAGCTAGCCTACGTTTGTGACTTCGTCAAAGGGGGTGACACAGTTACAGCCATTGCACTCGAAGCATGCGGACCAGCGGTTATATTTTGGGTAGCTTGCAATACCAACTTGAGCTCGGCGACATATCTATTTCTTCAAGAAATATTGAAGACCTTGAAAAGCCTCGCATCGCATCCAGCTGAACATATAAGGACTGCAACAGAAAATGAAATCGCTGGCCGGTGTATCAAATTCAATCTAAAAAAGATCAAAGCGTATCAAGTTTTTTTGAACAAGGCGCTAGAGCAGTGCTTGGAGATTTTGGCCAGCTCAAGGGAAGCCGCGGGTGAGCTGCAGTCTTTTTCAATTTGAAATCAATGCTGATATTTCTCGAAGATAGCTCCTTGGTAGATTGGTTCGAGTCCTTCCGAGACTTTGACGGAGAATTGCCTGACCTGGCCCGCTATGCATACCAGCAGAGATCAAGCCCATGTATGAGAGACCTTCGCCGGCATATCGGCGACGAAAATTTTGACACTACGAGTCCCGAGTCAAATATGCAGGCCTTTCTTAGCGCCCGTCACTTCATTGGAAGGATAGGGTCTCACCTAAAAGCTGCAAAGGTGCTAAGCATGGCTGGTTCACAATTGCCAGAGCTTTTCTTAGACTTTTCCATTCAACCTCTACCATCTCAAAGATCGAGCTCGAAACTGCCTCCACCAGATAATCTGACAACATTGCCAGGTATCATCAAGCGAATGCTTCCTAGTAGTTCGGACGAAGTCCAGCGATATCAAGAGGATCTTGAATTCATGGACGTAAAGTTTCATATTAAAGAGAGTCTCCTGGAACAGTACGAAAGCATAAGGCTGAATCCGAGAGTTCATGCTGAACTAATATTGCTCGAATACTTTTATAAGAAAGACCTGCAATTCGTAGAAGGTGACAAGTTCATAGGTTGTAGTAAAC
Source organism: Haplographium delicatum (assembly GCA_037952705.1). Taxonomy (NCBI): domain Eukaryota; kingdom Fungi; phylum Ascomycota; class Leotiomycetes; order Helotiales; family Hyaloscyphaceae; genus Haplographium; species Haplographium delicatum. The sequence continues at coordinate 99,289 of JAPZPC010000116.1, forward strand.
CAGCTTGTTACTGCTGCTATCACTATATTAAATTTCATCCGGGTGGCTTTGTACAGCCCTCCTCCCATGGAATCAGATATCCGAATTGGCGACCTCCAGATCTGATCGACAGCGATGACGAAAAAGAGAAGATTCACCAACGGGACATCATGAACAGCATTATTAGTCGAATTAGAACTGATGCCTTGCGACAGATACAAGAACGTAGAGGGCCTGGTGCCTGGCGCCCAGATTCTACCACTGGAATCACCTATTCGAGTATCCATGATGGCCCAAGACCACAAATAGATTTTTGTAAGTAATAATATAGAAATATAGATACTAAAAGAGTTCTAACCTCTCCATTAGCCCAGATATCGGCCGAAGACCAGGAGGCATTGATGAGTGACTCTCTGGTCAATGGCGAGGAAGCATACTCGTATTCAGCTTCTATTCGATCATTCACGTCTGAACCCGCGAGCGAGGAGGAAAGAAAGGACGAGAGCGAAGACGAAAGCGTGGACGAAAGCGAGGACTCGGAGGGCGGTGTATCACTGTCACTGAGATAAGAGAACACGCCCCCTTTGTGTTCTCGCTTATTATAATCTAGGATTCAAGAGAGAAAAGGAAGTCAGTTTTTCTTGATTTTATGGCAGTCGTGTGAGTAGGTTCTTATTCTTATGGGTAATATCTCTCTTTTGGTTTTACTGTTGGAGGTAATTTACAGGCAGAGAAATGACTTTATTCATTCATTTAATCTCTTATTGTTTTCATCAGGGCAAATATGCCAATGCTATTTACACAGATATCATTGATACAAACAACCGTTTACTCGTTACCCCTGGTGATGATTCCTCTACCCATAAGCACGCCGGCACCGTTATTACTATACTAGTAACGAGCATCAGGGGCGCCAGGTATTCAAAATCCACAATTCCCCCAACTCCCAAAATTAAACGCCAATTCCGCTTCCATCCCCATGCCCATCTCCACCAACTAGGAAATCATTTTCTCACTCATTCATCTGCAAGGCGCCAACATCTAACCGCGCCATTAAAACCCAGCAACGACTCCCTCAGCCTCTCTTGCTTCCCTTGCCATCCCCTCAACTTCCTCTCCCAACATCTCCCCCGCGCCGGCCAGATCTCCCACCGCCACGTCCACGACCCTCAGCAGGTCTTCAATTTCGGCCCTCTGCGCCTGGATCTCCCGCATCAGCGTTGCGTTCTGCGATTGCGTTGTCTGGAGGCGAGCATTGAGCTGAGATTGCTGCGAAATGTGCAGAGGAGCTAGGTGTGCTGCAACGAGGGCTGGTGGGGGGAGTGTATGTGTTCTAGAAAACAGGATGGGTTAGTTTTAGGGTTTCTTGCTTTTAGTCTGGGGTTGGAGTGGGTATACATACATCAAACCAGCTTGAGCTGGCTCTCCATTCTCTCCATCTACAGCTCTTGCTTTCCTCCTTCTCGCGTCGGCAATTAGATCTTCCAGCCTGTTTAGATTCTCAATGACGTTTCTCTCCTGCAATATCGTATCGAACTCATCCTAAGAGAGAGTCAGCTTGAAATATTACAACATCTCTGATCCAACTCCCCGACATCCCCTTCCCAATCCTTCTAATTCGAAAGAAACCCTCAAACTCACCTTCCCAAACCCCTCTAAACCCCCAACCATGCCCGAATGCATCGCCCTCAGCGCATCGGGCGCCTGCGCCGCAATCAGCGGGAAACAGGCCGCGAAGCTATCGTACGAGACCGACTTCAGCGTACTCGATAGTGCATTGTTATACAACGTGATGAAAGCGGTCGCGCGGGGACCAGGTGTCGCCGCGGTCGGTGCTTGGGGAGGGGGAGAGGGCGAAGGGGGTGATAGTTGTTGTGGTTGTGCTTGCGATTGTGACTGCGCCGAATCTCCTTCTTGTCGCGGCTGCTCCTCTATGGTTTCTTCTGCTGAGGGCATGATGTTTTTATTTCGTGTGGGTTTATATCTTGGGATTTCAAGTTGACTGGTAAGAGGAAGAAAGTATAGAGACTTTCGTTGAAGTTTGTTTACGCGACTTTCGAAGCGATAGGAAGTGGACGCGAAATTTTGGCGAGGCTGAGGGGTAAGCCCAAGCCTTGCCGGACCGATGCCACTGTAAGTGACTGAAGTGGGTTGAAATTTTCGCTGAACCACAATAAAAGAAGAATTGAAAAGCAGATATTTGGTTGTCCTGATAAGCTCTAGATTTGATAGATATTGTATTTAGAGGAAAATATAGAATCTACGGCAGACAAATTAAAAATTCATTGTTGATTGATAACAGTGTTTTGCGCGTAGTCAACAAAGAAGGTTTGTCACATCTGGAGCCAAAATAATACCATAGTTAAAAAGTTGTGTGTAGAATCCATTCCTCATTATATAAGCCGTGATCTTAATCCATCAATCAATTCATCCAGATGTTCAAAAGACATCTATCCTCCAATAAACTATTCTTACAATGCAAACCAGAACTCCTTTTCGCTCAAAATCAGTAGGAAAACGTTCGCCGGTGATGATTCTTTCACATTCACCCTCTTTCCTTTCATCCCCCTATCAGGGATATCGGCTTGGAAAAAAATTAGGAAAAGTCGACCCTTCCGCTCTGCCTTTGGTTCCTCTCTAACCTCCGCCTCCGCCGCCTCTCGGCAGGATCTACCCCATCGCCAGCGCTCCCACTGGGACTCAACCCGCTCCAGGTGCCGTGACTTTCACGGCTGCCTACACTCCCGCCAATCATGCCGCTGCCACTCGGCTCATTCGTTCTCCCCCCCGAGTAGTACGCTGAGTCTTTCGGTCTCCTGCCGGCCGCGAAAGCTGGGTTGGGGGGACTTAGGGGCGGCATTGGAGCCGCGGGTTGTGCAGGAGGACGGACAGCCGATTCCGCTCTCCTATCCGCCGCTTCTCTCTCGTCTCTCCTGTATCTCCTCCGGCTCACTGCTGTATCAGTGCCGCTTAAGCTGCTTACGCTGTCTGCTCTCCTCCTCCTCCTCTCTGTTCTCCTTGCCTCTCTCTCTGCCGCGGCTTCTTGGTCTGTCAGCCGCCGTAACGTCACATGTCGGTCTTTATCATCATGAACTTTGACCTTGACGCTCACGGGTTCATTGCCTAGGTTTCCGCTCCCTGCTCTACTGTCCTGAGCTCTTGATCTTGACCTCCTACGAGCCATTTCTTCTGCTGCCAGTGTAGCTGCGGCGCCCGCAGCCATGGCAGCAGCTGTCTCACCCTCTCGTCTCCTTCTTGAGGAGTGTCGACGGTGGGGATGCCCGCCTGGCGAGTTGTATGCTTCACTACCGGAGTCGGATTGGTGAAGTATCCCTTGGGGGTCCACTGGCGCAGGAGGCATTGGTACGCTCCCAGGATGAGGAGGAGGAGCTATAACGGTATCTGTGATGTCATGTCGGGAGCGGGATTGCGACATTGCAGCTCCTGCCGCCACTCCAACGGCTCCAGCAGCTAGAGCTGCCGGGATTGGAGGTATGGCACCTGGACGGACGGCATGAGGATCATCTATGATCGATGAGAAGTCCGAAGAAACGTGGGATGTCCGTCGCTGATGGCGACGTGACGAGGGAGGATGGCCATCTCCTGTAAGTCTAGAAGGAGTCCCACCTTGGCGTGCTAGTCGCTCTCGTTCAACACGATCCGCTTCCTCACGGTCCATACGTTCTTCTTCCTTTCTATCACGTCGGTCTTTAATCCGCTTCGCGATCCATCCCATTCCAAGGCCTGCAAGTAGTGTATTACGAGCCGTGTGAGACTCGTTTTGCCGCCGGGATGGGGAGTTTCTGGAATCGTAGCTGGAATAATCTGATTCATAGCTGTGTCGACGCTTTCGTCTAGGTGTTCTTGGTCCAGGATCTGCAGCACTCATAGCTGCTGTTGCCGCTGCAGCCGTCGCTGCCAGGGGGAGAGCGCCGCCGCCGGTTCTTCCCTCTTCCATACGGTGGACAGAGATTGTGTCCTCACTCACAACGCTTTCGTTGTGTCTGCGATGTCTCCGAGATGGAGTATCGTGCGCGACAGATGAATAATCATCCTCTTGCTTCTTTCTCTGTCTTCGATCGTACCAGCTCTTCGCCAGTCCAGCGGCTCCAAGAACTGCTGCACCTTTGAGCAGAGTACCCATTATTCCGCCTCCTTCATCGTGTCTTGACTCAATTTTTTCCTCCTCGATATAACTGCCACTTCCCCTCCGACTCGAAATCACGTCGTCTCTCCTGCTCCGACTTCGACTCCGACTTCGACTACGCCGTCTATTATGTAACAGCGCAGCAGCTCCTGCACCCAGAGCCAAAGGAGCTAACATTCCACCCCACCGACTTTTCTTCTTATCCTCGATGACTGTTCCCCCGTGACTGACGCTAGTTCTGTAATCGTCTCTATCCGGAATCGCCCTGTAGGAAAGAATAAAGACAAGAAGAAGTAAAAATGTCATCCACAGTGTGTACAAAACAAATGTGAATTTGGGGCTCCCGTAAAGGGCTAATCCCATGGGAACCTGGGCGAACCCCAAGATTGCAATCGCCCACCCGAACCATTGATGTAGGACCGCCGTCACCCTGGGTTTGGATCTCCTCCTTTTCTCGTTGCGGCGGTGGACCCACCAACCGCCAAAGAGTTGAAGCAACACCAGGACAAATATGGCTGTCCCGATGCCATGGTGCGGATTCGTCAGACTTCGCTCAGGACCAACGGCGAACCAGCCCAAGGTAAACACCACAATTGTGAGTCCTACGGTTAAGATCTGAAGGTAGATGTGGACGCGCACAGCGGTTTGAGGGTTTCGGTGGAAACGCAGTGTGAGGATTGCGAAAGGGATAAGAAAGAGGAAGGTTATTACGGCCACAATGGCGTGGCCTTTGATTATTTGGTGGTATTGAGGGAGAGAAGCAAATCGATTGCCCATTCCTGTGATTATCCATCATCAGCATACATGTTTCGTCGAGAATCAAGGGCATCACATACCATTATATCTCATTGTCTCGAAATTCAGCCCCACCAAGTTTGGCAGTAGGAAGGTATTTCTGGTGGCATCCCAGGTCCCATCTCCCACATACATGGTGGTGGAATCATAGGTGCTGCTTCCTGGCGGCGACAGATTATCACTCGGTGCCATCCCGACGGCACGCCGCCTGTGTGGCAGCTCAATGCTATTCCTCTCTGTCTGGACGTTGTGATTGAAGCCTCGGAGAGCGATTGACAGCTATTGCTAGCGGAGTGCGGCGGTCCTGTATATTACGGATTGGCGCTTGCGAAAGATTGGGGCGAATTGATGAAGGCTTTCGCCGTCACGGAGTATGTAACTTGGAAGAAAAAGATAATTATGTCGGTCGTTAAGGTTGTGTCAAGCTGTGTAGCTTGCGAAGCGGTGAAAAAGGGTCTTGGAGTTTTCCGTTATCAGCGCACCGCACAAGACAGTAAACACAGCGGCTTATCGATCCCGTTGACCAGACAATGCCGAGCCGCCCCTGGCAATATTGGACCCCAAAAATAATCGTATATGCTTTTGGGGTATTGCTCTCGAAAAAGAAAATGGATATGAAACTATTCACAGAAATGATGGCAATGGGATTGCGACAGCAGCAGCAATCCGCTATGATGGTGATGGTGATGGTGATGGTGATGGTGATGGTGATGATGGAGGGAGGGAGGGATAGAGACTGACTGTACTGTGCTGTACAGTACAATGTTTCCGGAACCAAAGGGTCCAGATGCAATAATCGCAATCAGTAACGAATCAACGAACAAACGAACGAACGAGCGATGGGGCCCTCCCTGGCATGTCTCGCCATCACCGTCGCCTGGGTTACAGTAGTGCCCTGTGCCCAGAGAAAGGTGGTGTAGACGCTGCCCACGTAGGCGGCCTGGGGACCAGTAGGCTGCCGGGACAACCATCAGCTGCAGCGGCTGCACGGCTAGCTTCGTGTTGAGGTGTGGAGGGTCATGTACTCGGTGACGACGACATGATAAATAACTCAGTCGAGAGCTGCGGACTTTGGCTAGGAATCCCATGAGCGTGTGATCGTAGTCGTAGCCTGGGTATGGCGACTTATGGTGCGAGGGGCATATCATCCTGTTCAAACTGTAGATGTCACTTTTACTAAGTCGATGGCCTACAAATAACTTACCGATCTCAGGCATTTACTGTACTATCAACGCATATCATTCTGCGTTTATTGGTACTGTACTGTTTCACTAGGTCGAATTCGGGGAAACTGTACGGACGATGCAAGTGACTTTGCTCTCCGGGCTTTCCGGAAAATCATGCGCCGAGTTCGGCCACGAAATAGCCTCAAATTTCCAGGTCGCCCCGTGTCCGGATAGCGCACTATACTTACCGTACCTGTCTCTCCTCAGCCTTACATAGGGTCTTTCGATTTCCCACAGCCTTTCCCCAGTCTTTGTCAGAACCGCTAATCTCTTGTTGTTATTACCGAGCCTCATGATTGCCCCGCACTTTCTGGACTACAGTGCTCGAGGACAGGACTGTACTGTACTAAGCCAAACCTCCTCCACTAACGAAACCCGAAATATATCTTCGAATTTTGTGAGATTCGGATATGTCTGGCGTTATGCTTACGAAATAAAATGCTTCGCTTTTAAAAATCGAAATTCTAGTTGATAGCTACTATATTCTCTTTTAAAACATCCTAGCAGTATTACATATTCTAAAAGGGAGAACCCGTAGGAGCCATGGGCGTCATGCATCTTCCGTCTATTCACTATTGTTTAATATATGATATCGGGACTGCAGCTCCAGATAGGAGAAGCAATATTTAAAGACAATAAATAAATCACGGGGAATTTTAAGGGGCCTAGAGACGTCTATATTATAAAGCTTCCAGGCGAGCTACAGTACAATCTTAACCTCGTTTTCGTATTCGCACTTGCATATCAATATTTCCGAAACATATCTACGAAGCCTTCCGCACGTCCATATTAATCCGAAAAAAAACACTAGACCATAATAGTGATATCCGGTACCCAGTACCCTTTAGACGTCAAAAATGTCCGGGCCAGGACATTTAGAATGCGGGGCCGGTGGGATGATACAATATATGTAGAATTTACCCCGCGATAGTCCACGAGTCGATATGAATCCCCCAGATCCGAAGCTTAATAGCGGCCGAACGGATAGATATTATATATTTCTCGATGCTCGCTCCTTGGCTCTCGGTGTCTTCTCCGAGAAAAATAGAATAATAAAAAAAACTCAGTTATTTTTTTCTATACCGTCTTTCAGGATGTTCAATCTTTGGAGCTTTAGCTTGCTCGCACTTTTCCTCAGCAGCGTCAGCGCGGACGCACCCAAGATTCGGTATATGCCATTTGGCGACTCAATCACGGAAATTGTGTGCTGGCGTGGACTTCTCTGGACGCAATTGCAGGATGCCGGGTTCACAAATGTGGACTTCGTGGGCTCTGGCACGAACCAAAACCCCGCCGGCTGCTCTACCAAGACTTATGACAAGGACAATGAGGGGCACTCAGGATTCCTGGCTATTGATATCGCCAACAAGAAACAGCTGGTGGACTGGTTGAAGAAGAACCCAGCCGATGTCATTACTATGCACTTGGGCACCAATGATATTGTCCAACAGAGCAAGAAGACAGATGATATCCTTGCTGCCTTCAGCACGTTGATTCAGGTCATGAGAGACTCCAACCCTGCCATGAAAATTATTGTAGGTTCTCTCTCATACTTTGTCCTTTCTTTGATTTGTAAAGCTTGTAAAGAAGAAGAAGAAAAGGACACGGATTGTTTATATCAGAAACTAATAGTCTTTTAATAGGTTGCCCAGATCATTCCTTGCTCAGTTGGTTCCTATGCCTCTCCAATAGCAGCCTTGAACAAGGCTATTCCCGCGTGGGCAGCGTCAAAGAACACGACCGAATCACCCATTTGGGTTGTTGATCAGAACACCGGTATGAGTTCTACAGACTTGCGAGACGGTGTACATCCAAATTCGTCAGGCGACACCAAAATGGCTGCCAGATGGTATCCAGCGCTAGTAAATGCGTTGAAGGTGATCCAATCCAATGCTACCGCTACCGCTGCCGCTACCAAGAGAGAACTCGAGTTTGTGTCATAAACTTGTGGGGAGGCAATCATTAGTCAGAAAGGAACGGAGGCTTATATCTAGAAAAATTAGTATAGAACGAATAGGCAGAAGTGGATAGTTGTATATATTTTTATGACTAAGTACAAAATTCTGGCTATCTGAGAAAGTCCATCTGATTCAGTGCTTCGTTTCTGTTCTATATTCTACATAGGAGCTCGAGGAGCAATAATTTTTAAGACTGAAACAATCTCCCTGATATTCGACTCTATAAAAAGTGACAAGGGAGACGAGTCGACCATAGGAAAATATCACTATACTCTATTAGAAGCGAATCAAATGTTTTCCATGGATGATATAGGATACGTGTGCTGTAGTATAAATCAGGTTAATTAAGACGACATAACTTACTATATTCTGCAAGTGTGCTGCACAATCCGTATAGCTGAAATTAGTCTGTCACGCACTCCTCAGCATTCTTATCTCCCAGCACAGGTAGCCTAATAACAGTCTGGCTATAAATGTCTATAGATTAACCAATTTAGCGTCTGCAACTTTCAATTAGCAATCTTTAACGACGTAGGCAATTTTTTTAGTATCCCAAAGATGTCTAGGAAATTGAGACTTAGGAATACAAACTTGTCATAAAACCTTATCTAACTGGTTGAGCCCAAGAGTATGTGAATTTGAATCATGCCTGATCCAGACCACTCCTCTCTTGATAGAAACTTTAACTTTTCAAGAAACATCTTTTCTAAAAAGATATGAGAAAGAATTGAAGTTATTCACTTGTCTAGGCTATTGCTTTAAGCCATTTTTGTTCTACCGCCCTTACTCCACGATCGACAATATCAGAGAGAATCCATCTTTTATATTTCCTAAGCAGGCTTTCTTGTATGAGAAAAAAGAAATCGATTTCGATTCTACCGCACTCATTTCTATCAATTTGATACCTGCTTTACATAACATTCGATAGCTCTGCTTTGTAAAACCTTAGTGGGTATATGAAATCTAAGTAAAATGAAAGGAAATCACTTTGATTTGAGGCATCCAACAGATGGAATATACTTCTGGATTCTATGCCACGATATCTGCTGTGGTACTGCTCATTGCAAGTATGCACAGAGTGGAAATAAATTGGTTTTAAAAGATATCTTGACTGATAGCTCTTGTTTAGACAGTTCGAAGGTAGCCGCTGGGCAGATCTTCTAAAACTGTATGAATAAAAGAGGTGTGAAGAGGAACCAAAAAATGAAGTCGGAATATATACCTACAGAATAGGTACGATGGAGTTCATTATTGTACTTGGCATTGTACGTCGCACTGCTTTCCGAGACGGGCGCACCCTTCTGGAATCTGAAGCAAGGCCATGGATGGCAAGGCAAGGGGGGTGGAACTTCAATTACCATTTCCCTTTCTCCTTCGCAACCAAACTCGGTCCATATTATGTTTCCATATGTTCTCCATCTTTTTCCACAGTTAACCTTCCTCTCACGACATACAATAATGTCCGTTTAATAAGTATCGCACGATGCGTACGAACCAGGACTTCTTCTGTCGATCATTCAAGCCTGACACAGCTGCGGCCTCAACCTTTTTAATGCACGCCCGCCGAGATGACGCCAAGATCTCGTACTGCGCATCCAACCAAAGTTGATGAAGATACTGGGGGGCCCCTCTTTTCTTTGCGGCGAAGTATCCAAGCCCGTGGTGCCAGTCAGATTGCTGGGCAATTCTTGCGGCCGGAATAAGGCTCTCTCTCGGCCCCCAAGCCACCTCTGAATCCTGGGCGCAATGACGACGGAGGAAATCATTTCCGGACCCCGGGTGCACTCCATCCTCGCATTATTTTGACTATGATTGGTCTATAGATTTAGAATCGGAACTGTTTCGACGAACGCCACAGCGGTCTTGCGGTTTCTCGAGGAACAGAAGCAAAACACTGCACTGTTTCTGTACAAAGTACTGCACATCGCTGGACTTGACTGCGCACTGTATTCCAACTTAAGCATCGACCGGCGTTTGGGCGTTCGTCTCCTGTGTTGTGGATTAGCTAACGTTATCGGTAATTAGATATAAAATATCTGCTTTCCAATTCACAACCGCTATAGGAGGACGAAGTTCTCTGCGCTTGCGGGAGCTCCGTCCAGCACTGAAATTCAGAGCATTCCTCCAGTCACAAACAAAGTTATTTCTGGCGGAATGGGCTGGTAGGCGTTAATCAGCCACGCACTAGTTTCGGGACGGTGCAATTGTAGGGCAGTGAAGGAAGCACTAACATCCTTGAATCCCTCATAAGCACGCTTGGTCCACGTCCTCCACCGTCGATCACAGACTCGCTGGTTTCTTCTCTTTCATTCAGCCTTTTTTCATTGATTTTTGTTGTTAAATTCCTCTTTGGGCGGTCCGTCCGATCTCGAAGGGACAGTTTATAGAATCTCTCGGTCTAATTTCCTTCTTGTTCCTTGACCATATCAAAATGGTCGCCTCAAGCTCGTCGTCAACGAGGGCGACAATCACCAATTCCGCGTCCATTCTCGCTTTCAATCGTGGACCCGCGGTCACCGTCTTCACACCACCGCCATCATGTCTCTCAACATTAACGTATAGCGATGGAATGTACTTTGGGCATTGGGGACTTGGGTTCGTTGATACTGCGTGCTATCCATCAAGTACGACAGACCGTGGCTCGACTGAATGGGATGTATATTATTGTATGTTTTTTTGGGTTTCTGCCTCAATCACTACTAATTATCCATAGGGAGCCCAGCGCAATGCCCCCTTGGATGGTATCATGCCAAAACTGTCACTGAAGTTTTTGGAAATTCCGATACTGTTCTCTCTATCGGGCCTGCAACAACAGCAGTTGTTTGCTGTCCATCGTATGTATACTTCTCTACCCGCTTTACCTTTTCTATAATTTGACCTAACTCGCCGTAGAGGGTATATCTACGGTGCTGTGGGGCACCAATGCGTCTCATCTGTTGCCTCACCAGCAACCTCTTCCCTACTTTACATATCCCCTGAACTCAACGGGGTTAATCAATGGGTTTCGACGAATCCCGCCAAACCCCTCACCACAGCCGCGGTCGGCGATTACAGCATTTTTGGCGATGGCATTCCTATTTGGTTTCAGTCCTCTGATCAGAAAGCTTTCGCAGCCGCCACTCTCCCATCATCCACTCTCAGTACCAAGACCGGCTCCAGCTCCAGCTCCAGTTCCAAATCTACCGCAACAAGCAGCCCTACCACGTCAGCCACTTCCGCGCCTTCAACAGGCCTCTCATCCGGCGCCAAAATTGGCCTAGGAGTAGGCATCCCACTCGCAGTTATCGCCATCGGAGTGGTAGCATTTTTCTTCTTTTTCAGACGGAGAGGAAGGCAAAAGGTAGCACAATCGGAGTCAAGCGAAACGGCAATGAACGATATCTATAAGGGCCCTGGGGAGCTAGCGGCCGAAGGCCCAGTGCCAGAGTTAGAGTCGCGGGAAGAGTCGCAACACCAGCCATATGATCCTTACCGACCCCGAGAAGTCAGTGAGCTACCCGCGACTGAATTACCTGCGCACTGAGTACTGGAAAGCGGGGATCACATTTCGATTTCTGGGGAACCTTGCCACGGTAAATAAGAGGATAAAGGTATGATCGGAGAGGGACAAAAGATAGAGGGATATGAGACCATCTCGAGATGAAGGCGACATACTCTGAATTCAGCTAAACGAGAGCCAAAAAGCGTACCGGATTCGGAATATGGAAAGACCAAGAATTCTCGTCACGATGAGGAATAGATGGCCATTTCAGTACGCATGTAGTCGGATCATGCGCAGTGGTGCAGTCCATAAGGATTGATGAATCAGCATCTACCGTGAGCTGTATAATAAGCGCGGAGGGAATGTCCGCGGATATTCTAACTTTGGGCATCTAACGAAGGCAATGACGGAGAGGAGGTTAAAAATGTATATATAGGAAGTTCTCACGTGTATCCGCTTGTTTTTTGGTTTATAGATTTGTGAGGGAGCGCCTTGGGTGCATTTATTCATGCATAGCCATTTGATACCCCATTTGCTATCAATTTAATAGAATTATAGACTTTACCACACATTGTATTTCACTCACAGACGAATTTAAGAAGTAGAATATTTCGGCTCTCCTTTACTCCATGTGCTTTTGCGATTCATAGTAAGAAACGTGGTTGGCTAGGCCATCGCGGTGCTGTGGATTCGATTTTGTCAACATTGATTGAAATCTAGGATTTCATTCTCACATTCACATACATTTTCATCAACACCGTCATATTCCATGAATATGGCGAGTCTCAGCAATTTCAGCTACCAAAGGTTCCAATTCTAACAGGTGAAAAAAACCTCGACGATTGGAAGTGTGCCATTAAGGATCAATCCACCTGGTACGACATCATATCACACTTGAACGCAGACCTTCCAGAGCCATTTGTTACATCTGACGGGAAATAATGGCGATTAGCTCGTCTCCAAGGATGTATGATCATTCAAGGTTCTCTTACTGATAAGGCAGTAAAGGAACAGCTATACAATGCTGGATATCAACCTGATAGTGGTAATACCAGTCCAAAGAAACTTTTTGATCTAGTCTGTACGGTGATACCTAGGAGTAGTGACGCCAATGTTGTTGCTCTATATGGAGAGTTCTCAACAATGGAGAGAGCTTAGTTTGATACTCTACATGCTTTCCAATCTAGAGTCACCTACCTAGTGACTCGTCTTAAAGCCATAGGAGTCGTCCCACCTGAGAAGGGATTGATTATTACTGTGATGCTTGCACTCAAATTGACATAGCCTGAGTGGTGTTCTTTTCTTCAATACGATTATAAGCAAGACAGATTGACATGGGAATTTCTTATGGAAGATGTGTCGAAGAAAGCTAATGAGGAAAGAACGCAGATGAACATGATGCCTACATCTACAAATGCGAATTCCTCGAATCTTACGAATCCATCGACTTCGGCAAATCGATCAAATCAGCCAAAACAGTCGAATGCTACATTCTATCATCAAATCCGTTGAAAAATCCATTGAAAAATCAATGAAACTCCTTCAATGATATCAATCCCATTTGTTGATCCGTCGGAACGTATTTCAGATCAAATTCACGCTTTCGAATCCTGTCAATCACCCTTTTGAATCGAATGTCAATATGGCGTGTACGTTGGCGCTCAAATGGATTCAGTGCTATAGCCATAGCATTCGCTGAATCGGTGAAAATCATCTTAGGATCCGTATTCTAATATCAAAGCTCCTCAAGTAGCGTTTTAATCCATATAAGAGAACACTCTGTAGGTGTCAAATTGATGAATTCAGCTTCCGCAGTAGAAAGCACCACTAGGGTTTGTACGGCAATTGGGATTGACATCATTGAAGGAGTTTCATTGATTTTTCAATGGATTTGATGATTTTTTGACTAAAAGTTTTGCTTTTATTTGATTCAACACAAGGATTAGCATCTTTTTTTGAGCCTCTATTTAAGTCATTGCTATTGACTTGAATACAAGGTGTCTGTATTTAGTTTTTTCAGCTAGGTTGGTGTTTGAGGGGGAGTCTCCCGTGACCCACACTGGGGTATTTCTATCCCCCATGCGTGGCCTTCTTTCCATAGAATCAACCACATCACCTATCTTCTTCCTGGTTGCACTCTTGTGTATTTGCATACACCGATATTCCAGATCCCAGGTTTCAAGGCCCATGTGTCTCTCATGCCTTATGACTAGCCGTTAAATAACTCACGTCTTTCTCCTCTCTAGTTGAGAAGTCACCCGTTCGTTAAGAACTGGAAATATTCCAAAACCCCAAAACTCGGAAGTGAATGGAAAAGAGATGGATAAGACAGGAAACACTCTCGAGCGTGACTAAGTTTGAAATAGTCGCACGCTTTACTTTGGAACTCCCACCCTTTAGGTAGAACTATAACTTAGCTATGTTGAAAAAAAAAATGAAAAAAGGGTCTAGACCCATATCCTTCTCCCAGCGGACGCCCATGCCCTCTTGTATATTTGATCATCTTCCCAAAACTTTCAAAAAGAGAAAAATTAGAAAAAAATCCAACGACAATGAAGGGAAATCAAGGGAAAAGGAAAATGACAATAGAATCATAAGCAAGAGGGGAAATCGGGGGAGGAGGGGGAGGGGGGGGAGTGACAATACTCAAGGATAAAGGACAACAAAAGAAAAAATCGTGACAATAAACTTCTACTGTCAATTCACCAGAGTCTCAAGCACCCGAAACCCCCATTGAGGAAGATAATGGTAGTTACCCTGCCACAGATTGCACGCTGCTCTGTGGACCAAGCCTGGCTCGGTATTTTTTCGAAGGCGCTATCGTCATGACAAAGAGTACCTAAAGAAAAATCCTAGGCTGAAAACAAGAGCAATTCTAGGTATCTTTTCATTTTACATGCCAGCTTTAAGTTCTGCGGTCAAGGGATCTTCTGATAGAACATGATATCATGATCATCTTTGTTTGTGGAAAGGGAGGAGGGTTATTATGGCTAATATCTTTCCGTTGAAATTCATTTCCGTGATGATGCGGAGTTTGATCTGGGTTGGTAGAACATGTAGAGCAGTGTTGAGCTTGTTGGGCAATATTACTTACTGAGTGTGACTATAAACAGACAAAGAACAGTATAATCGAATATGATGATTCGAAATTTGAACGACTTAATGGAAGAAGATAGGCGTAGAAGAATCGTAGAAAGGGGGTAATATGTACTCCACACTGGTGGCGTATTGTATATACATATATATATATATATATGCATGTATGGCTATGTCATTTAAAGAAGGAGTGATAGGAGAGACGAAAAGGAGAAAGAACCAAAAGTCTTAGTTGTACAATCTCCCTTCCCTCCTTCCCCAGCCCTGAATAGTAAAAAGATGCCCCCCCTCCAAAATATACACCAAAAAATATCCTCAAGCCACATCCATCATTGACAAGGGGATGTCTCAAAAAAGGGGGGCAATAATCTGAGTCAGGCGGGAGAGCTAGAACAAACTTCTTTTACCTGCAAAACATTTAAAGAAATGAAAAGAGAGGGGCAAGTGGAAAAGGTTCAAGATTCAAAATTGCATCCTGATTTAAATCGCATGTCTTCTGATGTGAATCGCGTGCCTGTCTCTCAGTCTGTATATATGTGTGTATCCTTTCGTTTGGCGATGTTTATTAACCCAAGCAAAGAGCCCCCGCGCCCTCTCTCTATTCCGTACTGGAGAGAGCGAAACAACATAGGAGACGAACAGCCAAGGAAAATAAAGAGATTGTCTGGTATAATAAAATAAAAAATGTAACATATAATCTGATCGATGCAAAAGGGAAAAAGCAAAAACCGGTTTGGTGCGAGTGTAAAAAACAAAACGCCATGTGCATGCCCGGAGTCTCATCCCATACTCGAAGCCTTCCCCTGAAATCGTATCCTACTCGCCAGGTATCTCATCGACGGCACCATCAACATCAGCATCGGCGTTCTCATCGGCTCCCCCACTCCCCCCTTAATGGTATCAACAAATGCTTCCCTCCACTGTCATTAACATATCATAGTAACATCCCGCCGAAGCCCTCTTACGCGACCGCAATCTTCTCCATGCTTCCTCCCATACCCTTTTCGTTATTGGGACTCTTCGTTCGCTTTCTCATGACAGCATCTTGACCGCCCATTCTTCTTCCTAGAGCCCTCTCCAACTTTGCGCCCAGTGCCAACTTGCTCAGGTTCTCACTCTTCTCCTGGGTGGGGACGTATCGCTGCGTTTGCAGTTTCTTGTTCTCCAGCTTCTCGAGGCCCTCTTCAATGTCCTTGATTTCTTGTTGCGCGGAGGCTGTGGAGAGCGATGTCTTGACGGTGTTGGCGACGGAAGGGGCGGCGCTGTATGTGCTAAAGCGGGTGGAGGCACGTTTGGAGGTCAGCTGTGATGAGAGGGTTTGTTAGTTCATGTTGCGATAGAATTTTCCGGCGGATATGAGGTCGAGGAGGATGTCCGTGGGCCGCAGAGGGGAGTATCTTACGCTGGGAGCCATAATCGGGCGAGAAGATTCTAGGGAGTGTCCCATGATGGAAGTTTCAAGAAGGGTCACGACGACGGATGGTATTATTCGATCAAAGAGGGCGGGAATCAGGTTCTGGTGGGATCAAATGCGCTGTACGGTAGATCGTGTGCTGGTCGCAAGGTAGAAGTGAACGAAATCGTGATCGAGAACGAAGTCGCAGCAGAGGAGAACGTGTGGTTTAAAGCGCTGAACTCTTCTGGGACAGGTGGGTCGTAAGAGGCGGTGGAAAGGAATGATGTTTGCGTTGCCACCAGGGAACCCGATTCTACTGTACTGTATGTCACTGTATGTCAAGGACTCCGCGGCCCGGTCAAGGTCCAGGTCCAGGCTGCGGTCAATCTCAATCTCAGTCTCAATCTCAGTCTCAATCTCAAACACGAGCTCCTTCTCGAAGGTGGGTCGAAGAATTGGGAGATAGACGCGGTGAGTTGGGGGTTTCTGGGAGTCTTGGTCGGGTTTTGACCGTGGCTGATGGCACTGATTGCCCTGTGCTCTTTGTTGGTGCGTGTTAGTGGGAAGTGGAAGTGGAAATTGAAGCAAAGTCCAGAATACCAGAAACCGAAAGTAAAGAAGATCGACGGGGTATTGTTTCAGGATGGGGAGAAACAGAGGAGGGGACGATAAGTTAGTGTCGTGCGGTGTAGAGCCTGAGGATGAAGATGGATGGTGGTTGGTGGTTGGTGGTTGGTGGTTGGCGGACGAAGGGTTGCAATGGAGATGGAAATGGCCATGGACATGGGAACATGGGAACATGGGAACATGGGAACATGGACAGGATATACAAGTACATCGCTTAAGGACCGACCTGGTCACCGCGCGGAGGATTCGGTCAGAGAAGACAGCGTAGGTACAGTACAGTGCAGTACAGTGCGGTCATAATACCGTCAGTATAGACCGATCCTGAACTAACTGGAACTTGACCATGCCAGGAAACTAATGCTGATGCGAATGGCAAATGCTCCGAATAGGGTCGGACGGGGCTGAACGGGGGAGGGAGGTCTACATCTGCACTGCACTGCACTGCACCGCACCGCACCGCCAAAGAATCAAATCATCGGAATCGAAAACCAAATCACTCAGATACGGCATACAGGATATTCCAGACACAAGACTGTCCTGTCCTGTCCAGTTCTGCCCTGTCTGCCGTTTGATTTTGTCTCGCTTCCACTGTTACAACGTGGTAGTGTATGCATGCCCGCCGATCACACCACGATACAAATCTCTGCTTTTCTCCGAGAACGGTTGGGTCGGCGCAGGGAAGAGGAGACCGCAAAGGAGGAAGGGAAGATGATGCTCTCTCTGGCCAAGGCAGAGAGATCTCGGAAGCCTTCCGTGGGACGAGAATGAGGTCGAAGAAGGGAGAGCACGGCGGTATGATATGGTATTCATTCATTCATTCATTCATTCCTCTACATCCCGCAGTCTTTCTTTGCATCTCCATACCTGCCGCGGCGCACCGTCCAGTGCAGCTTCAGTGTTCCCTTTCGCGGTTTCTCTTTTGCCTGTTCATCCTTGCGTGGTCTTCCTCCTTGTTGTCGGTCTCCCTTCTCCTTCTCGTCATTCTGATGTTCCTGGCCGTCATTCCACGCCCATCTTGTCTCACACGCCCCAAGCCACGACCCCAACCCTTCCCCCCCATCAACCAACGAACATGCAGAAATCTTCGGGCCTCCCCTTGTCCACAACGTTGTCTGCTTGTCCGGGCGCATCTCGACTTTCCTTCTTTTGGCCCTGGCCCCCTCACTGCATTTGATCACACGTGGCTACCCGTCGAACAGAAGGACTCGGCGTTTCTAGTTTTTCCTTGGGATCGCGCCCCTGAAACCACCGTTCAAGTTGCTGTTGGTATTTTCCAGTGCAGGGCGAAAGAAGAACTGATCGCCTGGAGGGAGTATGGTTCGGGGCGGGATTACAGTATACTCGACTGTACTCCTATCTTTCCGTGCGGACTCTGACTCTGTGCTGACGGGACGAAGGACAACTCTCCTTTCCTGTAACCGCCCCGGAGAGCTGTGCGGTGCGGTGCTGTGCCATGTTCGTTGTACAAGGAATCTCCTTCCAACGAGATGGTCAGATCTCAATGTCAATGTCAATGCCAATAATGCCCAATGCAAAGTGCCAACAATAATAGTGCCAACGCTCGACGCTCGACGCTCGACGCTCATTTCTGCTGCCCTGCCTAACAATGGTATCGGGCCATGCGATTCTTTCAGCCTTCGTCCGAGTCGGTGGCAGCCGGCCAGGCAATCTCGGCCTATCAATGTTCAATTTCAACTTTCATTATTGCCAAGCCCAGCAAGCATCCGCCACGATCATGCTTTCGTGATTTGACCTTGTACAGTACGGTCCTGCATTCTGTACTCCGCAGATCAATTGACCTTGCACACACATTTTTCCCACGTTGCACAGGGGAGCCGCTGTTCCTGTCTCTCGATCCTGTACGAGATGCTTCTGTATCCCGGGGTTGGTGGTTGTGCCGTCATATACAGTACTGCATGTACTGTACTACCATCCAACTCCGCATCTCTGCTCAGGAGATCGAATGCTTCCATCCTTTCTAGAGCCAACATATTGGGATGATCATACACCCGTTGCAGAATCTGGTACGTCGTGTGCAACTGGAGCCTGGCGCACCGCAGGTCCAGTCTGACTGTTGTCTCTCTCACCTGATGATGCTCGCCCCCTCGTCACCTCTGAGCGAGCGAATCACCGGGGGCGTGGAAAATAACATTTCATGCCTCTTTGACGACCGTTTGACTTGATGGCCGTTCGACGCCCTCTCCCACTCCCACTTCCACTCCTACTTCTATCACATCTCACAAAACTCTAGACGAGAAGTGACCTCACCAAAAATTCATTTCTGTCATTGGGGTCCAGGCACAGGACTGTAATCACCGTCCTGGCCTGAGCTTGCGGCCAAGTCAGCCGGAGCAATTTACAATTTAAAGTAGACGGATAACCCATCCGTTTTCTTTCAACCTAGCTCTATTGAAGTCATCGGTGGAGGGCCATTTCCCACCCGAAAAATTCTCGATCGGCTCCTGACAGCGAATCCCAGGTTTTTGAACATGGACATCTGCCTCGGCTCAAGGCGATGCGAAATTCGGCGTCGTGAAATCATGACCCCGTCGATTCTCCCACATTGAAACCCCGAAATGCGGTGGCTTGTAATCAACTTCCAGCCCGGAATATTCTTGTTGCAAGCGAACCAAGGGACGTGATTTGATCGATCGACCGATTTAGCAATGGAATAGAAAGCTGTTTTCTGGGCCCCATACAGCTTTCCAGAATCATCCCCCAATGCTTCAGGAACCCCAATATACATGACTCCTCTTTGCTCCCTCTTCTGGAGGAAAATCTTAAAAAAAATTTCATATCGGGATAAAGTAAGAAGAAAAGTTGAAAACTTAATTTGTAGAGCAACCCCCGATTCTGACTCTTTAGCTCCTGTGTAATTCTGTATCACCATTTCCACGACTTAAACATACAAGTTCCAGTACTAGAAGGGTGCTCCGTTGGTAAGAAGAATGATTTAAATCTATATAATGTCTATAGAACGCCCTGATAGACGGGAAGAATACGGAAACTCGCGTAGAGTAAAAGGATTATACCCATTTTTCTGTTCTCGTCCTCTTGGATTTTCTGGTATATAGTCCTCAGTTCCCTATTGAGCCCCACATGGAATTCTCCTCTTACTAGAACAATAAGACGATGCTATACGTTTTCACCATTTATTTTTTACTCCCACCTACTCCCATTTACTTCCTTTGTATTCGCCGGTTAAACTTAACTTACCTATGTATTTCTGTCTCCGTTCCTGGGAGAGAATTCCTTCTGTAGAATTCTTGTAGTTGTAGAGGTAGCTAGGGACAATAAGAAAGAATATAGCACACGAGCTATAAGTTTTAAGAAATATTGACGGTATACTCAATCCTAATCTCAAATTTATATTGGATTCGGAAGCGAGGTCTTATAGCATTGCTACGAAACCCGTCCTCTTATTTTACTGCGAAGATGTAAATCCACATTCGCCACTTTTACTTTCCACCGAGTTGAACGTAGACCCGTCCTATGGGCGGCTACTTCAAATATATATCAGGACCCACAAGATGTAGGTTTTTTGTTTCAACAATTGAATTGGTGAGAATGACCTTAAATTGACCCCCGCAATGTTGAATCATATACCGTAAGTTAAGTTGCTCGTTCCGGGTATAAGCGAGAACTTTGCCGGAAAGGGCGACGACAAAAAAGCGGAGGCCAATACATTGTATAGTAGCTACGACGGCCATGAATTGCAATTCATTAATTGTAACATAATGGAAAAGTAGTATACCCTAGTACTCTTGTAATAGGCGAACCCGGCGAGGAGATGCCTTTCCGCAATTGCGGGGAACAGTCCCTCCGCGAAGAGGAGTTGCGTCAATATAACATCTAAGTGAGATCCCATTCTTGTCAAAATTACTGTAGATATGTTCATTATCTGATTGAAATGTTACCTTTCGTACAAATGACGGGCAACCCCTACGGGCTTATTTTGTTTGGCCTGTTGCTGTTGGTGAATCCCCAGCCCGCACGAGCAAACATTACTGCATTGGGCGGTCGTCAACGCGTCAGTATTAACGAGGGCTGGCGCTTTTCGCGCTTCACAACGAGTCCAGATTCCCTGTCATACAATACATTGAAGATCTGGATCCTTCCTTCGGGCAACGACTTCATCAGTAACGGCAGCACTAAACGCCAGCGTCCTTCCGGAACCCCCCCAGGCAGTAGCGTCCAATATGTGCAATCGTCATTTGATGATAGCGCTTGGGAGACCGTAAATCTGCCACATGACTGGGCCATCAAGGGTCCGTTTAACGCGCCTGGTATTGGAGGTGGGATGGGCCGGTTGCCAGTAGATGGAGTAGGATGGTACAGGCGAAACTTGACCATGAGCTCAGACGACATCACTACGGGCAAGTCCGTCTTCTTGGACATTGATGGCGCCATGTCCTATGCGGCAGTATGGCTTAATGGAAACCTGGTCGGTGGGTGGCCTTACGGTTACGCCTCGTTCCGCCTCGACCTGACCCCGTACATGAAAGCCGGTGATGGCAACCTTCTGGCCATCCGGCTAGATAACCAGGCATCCTCGTCACGCTGGTATCCTGGTGCCGGTATCTATCGAAATATCTGGCTCGTCACGGTTGACTCAACGCATGTGGCTCAGTACGGTACCTACATCACCACACCAACTGTCTCCTCCCAGGCTGCCACTCTTAGCCTGATGGTTGAGCTTGAAAACAAAGGAGCTAGCAGTCGGGAGGTGGATGTATTGACTGAGGTGTTTGTGCTCGATCCAGCAACGGGGCAAGCTGGAGCAGGCGTGGTGGCCACATTTCCATCAGCAACGGCAACTGTGGCGCCAGGTGTAAAGGAGTCTGTCAACGGCTCAGTGACAGTCTCCAGTCCAAAGCTCTGGGGGCCACAACCAGCCCAGACGCCCAACATGTACGTCGCCATAACGACTGTGTCAGCCAACAACACCGTGATTGACACTTATGAAACCCGCTTCGGCATCCGCTCAGTGATATATGATGCAAACAAAGGGGTTCTGGTTAATGGCCAGGCCGTCCGTGTCCAAGGCACAAACAATCATCATGATCAAGGCTCTTTAGGATCTGCTTTCCACATCCGAGCTGCTGAGCGGCAGCTACAGATGTTACAGGAGATGGGTAGCAACTCGCTCCGCACTTCGCACAACCCCCCCGCGCCCGAACTGCTGGATATGACCGATCGCATGGGATTTATGGTTCTCGACGAGATTTTCGACTGCTGGAACAGCGATAAGAACGCGAACGACTTCCATTTGATCTTTGCAGACTGGCACGAGCCAGACCTCCGGGCATTTATCCGGCGCGACCGGAACCATCCCTCTGTTATTGCCTGGAGCTTCGGCAACGAGGTTGGCGAACAGACGAGCGCATCTGCCGGATCGACTGGCCAGCCGCTTCACGATTTGATATACTCGGAGGACCCGACACGGCCGTCAACAGCTTCCATGAATGTCGCCTCGGCGGGCAGCTCCTTTGCCAATGTCATGGATATCGAGAGCTTAAACTATCAGGGCGAAGGCATCGGAATTTCAACGTCGGCTTCCGCCCCGAGCTTCCATAAGTCATATCCGAACAAGATGATCTGGAGCAGCGAATCGGCAGCGGCTGTCAGTTCGCGAGGTACGTACATATTCCCGGTAACGAGTGTCAACAGCACGATCGCTGGCAACGGTTCAGGCGGAAATTCCACGGCTATGCAGGTCAGCGCCTACGAGCTGTACGGCGCACCATCGTTCGGGATGTCCCCCGACAAGGTATTCGTACAGCAGGATAAGAACCCGTTCGTCGCGGGGGAGTTTGTCTGGTCGGGCTGGGACTACCTCGGTGAGCCCACACCGTATAACTCAGCCCGAAGCTCTTATTTCGGAATAATTGACCTTGCTGGCTTCAAGAAGGACCGGTTTTACCTGTACCAGTCGCGTTGGCGCTCCGACTTTCCTATGGTACACATTCTTCCTCACTGGACCTGGCCTGACCGGGTCGGCCTTGTCACTCCGGTCCATGCATTCTCAACGGCAGATGAAGCTGAACTGTTCGTAAATGGTAAGTCAGCGGGCAGGGCAAAGAGGGCAGCGTCCACCTACCGCTTTCGATGGGATACAATTACCTACCAGCCTGGTGACCTACGTGTAGTCGCATATATGAATGGAACACAGTGGGCAGTAGATACCAAGAAAACGGTCGGCGATGCTACGAAGTTAAACATAACGGCCGATCGTACCACTGTCAGCGGCGATGGCTACGACCTGTCCTATATCACTATTGCAGTCGTTGACAGCAACGGGGACATAGTGCCACAGGCAACCAACGCCATCACCTTTTCCATTTCCGGCCCCGGCCAGATCGTGTCTACTGACAACGGTGACCCGACTGACATGACTGCGTTTCCGTCCCTGACACGAAAAGCCTTCGGTGGCCTCGCCCTTGCTGTAGTGCGATCCAATACTGGATCCTCCGGGCAAATAACCGTCTCGGCAGCCGCAACTGGAACTACAGGCGCTCAGATAAATTTGCAGGTCAATTAGATAATGCACAATGAGGACTTCATCTTGGGACAGGAAAGAGGGTTGTGATACTACAAACCATGTACAAAGGGTGTAGTTGTAGTTATACAGAAGCGAAGTGTTGCAGTCAGATTAGTCAGCAATCGTTTCTGACACGTGACTGCTGTTCCACGCCTTGCTCGAGCTAACCATCT
>JAPZPC010000117.1:0-120783 GCA_037952705.1 Haplographium delicatum
TCGTATGCCTGTCTTCTCGTTTACTTTTGTTTGACAGAACGGAAAGAAACGTGCCTCGGCCGTATAGATCTCTTTGAGAGATTCCAGATACTCCATGATCACATCCATGGGCAGATTTGTTGTGCCGAGCTCGAGTATCTCCAAAGGTCGTCCGAGATGGGTATTTCCTGCACTAACAGCCTTGACACCCCCATCGTAGACATATTCTACCCCTTCCATAACAATAGAGGTGTGGTACACAGCATCAATCTGCGTCCCAAGGAGGGTCATCGAAATTGTCCTGGCCAGTCCATTAGACAGGTCATACACATAGAGCTGAACGTTCATGGATGTGGCGCTGGGACGGTTTTACTGTTTTGAGTATGATAAATTGGTCGGGAGTGAAATCTAGGGATGGGTAATGGATGTAAGATATAGTCAGAGGTACCGATGGAACATGCTTAAAGGAGTGTAGGTGGTAAAAAGGTTGGATTCTTCTATTCTATTCTATGCAGAGGGCAATATGTCTCTGGTGGGGGGACGTGACGAGGACTAAAGTTGCCTGCGCTACGAGGTACGGAGGTGTGGCGTTCAAGAACGCTAACCCTCTCCGGGCAGACGGACCTTCCCGCATTGGGCCCTTTCAAGCCACATCGACATTTCTTCCCAGGGGCTGGGCTGTCGCGCTGAGTGTCCAAATTTATCGGGGCGATCTCCTGTCCCTTCTTTCTCCCTTCATACCTTCAGGCCACTCACTTCGTTTCTCCTTCGCTCTCTCTCTCCATTTTATCGATAATTTGCGATTGAGTAGACCCATCGCTCTTGTGTTCCTTCTTCTTCTCAACCTTCTTGAACATTCCCTTATGAGACGAACGTCGGTCTCGCTGCCGACCAGAAACGTAGCACACGACCCTCACGAGAAACCCGCCCGTTACAGTACCAAAGGCGCGAGTGAAAGCGCCGCAGGCACACTGGAGAAACTAAAGAACGCCTGGATGACGCAAAGTCAGAGATCCAGATACTTGAAGACCGGGGGAATTCTCCTTTTCATTGTCTTCTTATTCTACTACCTGGCCCCCGCGAAGTCTTATGGCGAAAGTAATAAACACCTATCCTTCATGTCTTGCATAGAACTGATTTCTTTTTCAGTAGTAAATATAGGCGCGGGGAGCTCGGGCGGTCAGACGGCTTCCGACCCATCCCTTGGAACAACGAAGTGCTCGAAGTCCAGCGACAAATCGAAGCCGCTGATCCAATATGCCCTTATGATTGATGCTGGGAGCACTGGCTCCCGAATTCATGTGTATCGGTTCAACAACTGTGGTGACACACCTGAATTGGAAGACGAAGTGTTCAAGATGACAGAAAAGAAAGAAGGAGGATCAGGATTGAGCTCGTATAAGACGGATGCTGAGGGGGCTGCCAAGAGTCTAGATGTCCTTATGGAGGTAGCCATGGCAAATGTCCCTGACAAGATCAAGGGTTGTACACCAGTGGCAGTCAAGGCAACAGCTGGTCTTCGTATGTTGGGCCCGGAAATGTCCCAGAAGATCCTTGATGCTGTCCGCACTCGGCTGGAAACCGTCTATCCTTTCCCTGTTGTTTCGGAAGAGGAGAATGGAGTTGCTATTATGGATGGCAAAGATGAGGGTGTTTATGCTTGGATTACAACCAACTACCTACTGGGCAAGATTGGTGGACCAGACGACAGCGAGACGGCTGCCGTGTTCGATCTTGGTGGTGGTTCAACTCAAATTGTTTTTGAGCCCCGATTTAAGAACCATAACAGTGGTATGCCCGAAAAGCTTGAAGAAGGTGATCACAAATATAAACTCACTTTCGGTGGACGGAATTTCGAGCTATATCAACACTCCCATCTGGGATATGGTCTCATGTCAGCCCGCGGATCTATTCATAAAACCCTCATCGAAGATATCTATTCGTCTAACCCTGAAGTCTCCGCCTGGCTATCAGAACCAATCACCAATCCTTGCATTGCTCCAGGTATGACTCGCCCTGTTGAAGTCAAACTTTCAGAGGGACATGCCCTTGGTGAGAAAGTTAGTGTCAACATGACTGGACCATTATCACCCGCTCCAGCCCAGTGTCGCAAACTGGCCGAAAAGATTCTATTTAAAGATGCCGAATGTGGTCTTGCGCCTTGCTCCTTCAACGGCGTCCACCAGCCTTCTCTCGAGAAGACATTTTCTCGTGAGGATATTTATACTTTCTCATACTTCTTTGACCGAACCGAACCTCTCGGAATGCCAGAGTCATTCACATTAAAAGAATTGCATCGGTTGACAGATCAAGTCTGTAGTGGAGAGTCTCACTGGGATGTTTTTGAAGGCGTGCCTGGTGCCATAGAGGAACTTCAGGGTCGCCCTGAGCACTGCCTTGATCTCAACTTCATGATGGCTCTCCTCCATACTGGATACGAGATGCCCATTGACAGAGAGGTCAAGATCGCGAAGAAAATTAAGGGTAATGAACTGGGCTGGTGTTTAGGTGCAAGGTAAGATCATCATCAAACAACCATTTTCCCCTACTAATGAGTGCATAGTCTCCCTCTACTAAGCCAAGGTTCAGGCTGGAAGTGTCGGATTCAAGAAGTATCGTAAAAAGTTCAAATTTATTACAGCATTGCAGGAGTTGGGTAAATTTTGTTTTAATAGGCATAACTATTAACAGATTAGAATTAGTACAAGTACATAATTGATTTCAAATTTGCTGTAAAGCCTTTGGTTTTAATGTATTGCATATTGATTGTTACTAGATCATATTCTTCCTTATGAAGCTAGGACGGTGATTCAAAGCTATCTTTCCCACTGAAATGCCAATTCTCTGGGTATCATTTGATTTTATACGGGAGCCTCCGCTCCTGAGCTCCCTAACACTTCCTCAATCACATCCTCGGCCCCAATTCCTTCTAGCAACGCCGCTATGGAGTCGAGATCACTGCCCCATTGCATACTGCGCTCTTTCTCCGGCTTAACAATATGAATTCGATGGAGGTATATTTTCCTAGCTGCTAACGCTACCAGTGATGGTGTAGCGTATGATAGATCATGGAGTGGCGCAAGGCATCTTATACGGTCAGTGGGTCTGCGGGGCGCTCATAGCAAATGATAACATACTTTGTAAGCTTGTCAAAATGCTTCGTGGCGGTAGCAGAAATGCCGCCAGCCACAGCTCGGTGGATCCTCAAGAAAGAAATAACATTTTGCTGATACTGCTTTACTTCTACGCTTACTGTGGTATGGTCGCTTAATTGAGATAGATGATCGATATCCTGGATTGGTTAGCCTGCTTTGAATAGCAATGTAGATATAATAACAAACTTCAGCGGATATTCTCGGCCCCAACTTTTCATTAGGTTCCTGGAGGTGACTTTTCTTGACTACAGAGGAGATAGAACTTCCATCATCGTACATATCTTCCATATTTGGAAAGCCATTCTCCGGGTCGTGAAAATGAGAGATGAACATGTAATCATTGAGATGCTTTGTTAATCTTGGACCTTCCCCTCCCGCCAATAAGGCGATGAATAGAAATCTCTTTGGTGCATTTTGCACAGAAGTCCTGGTATATATCCGCTTCGTTCTCATAAGCTCTAGGGCTTGTATTTGGACCTGCTTTGGGGCTTCATCGAGATTTTTCGCAATTATAACATTGGTAATTGTCTTACTGTCCGAGAAGCTTTCTGACACCGGTGACCGCGAAATTGACGCAAAAGTAGGAGTATGTAGAAAATAGGAGTCCTGCCGCGTCCTTACTGGTGAGTTTGATCGAGTCGGGCCGCTCTCTACCGACAAGATGGCATTGGCAAAGTCGTCGAGTGAGGTATGTTCTGAGCAATCAATTAAGGCGTGGGATAAACCGAATGCTTTCGAGGCAATCTGCTGGATGTTAATTATTGTATAAAATATTGGAATAAAAACCAACCAGCTGGATTTCTTCAGCCAAATCATCAAGAGCGTCTGGCTCTGTGTCAATGATACAATGCTCTTGGGCCACAAGACATAGTAAGCAGGCAAGCTCTAAATCGCTCAATTCATGAATATTCTTAATAAGGATTTCGTCTGCCATCAAGCCTTGGTGAAAACCAACAGGCCATACTCTAGGCTTGAAATGGTTCCGGTCAGTGGAAAGTTTCTAATGGAAATTGAGACTGCATTGGATGAAGTCATTGAGACGGCCAAGGCTAACGTTCAGATGTCCAGCAAATGCTAGCGCCGAAGCTTTGACCGCACCTTAAATGCAAGAGCTTCAAGATCACGTTCAAACCAGGCACCAGATCCTCAACATCAATGAACCCAACCTCCTCAGCTCTCCGGGATGAGGTAAAATAGCGCATTACGAGATGGCAAATCCGACGGCGGACTGGCAAAAGGTCGGGGATAAGTTTTATAGGAAAATACAGCTTTACACTGCTGTATTCGACCAGGACCTTGAGCTCGAGAACTATATCGTTACGGGATGTGCATATGGAGGCGCTATTGGTATGATCTAAATCTCCCATTCCCCTCTGTATGATAAGATTCATAGACCCTCTCTTATTTTCACGTCCTCTCGGAGGGAGGAAGTGTTTCCCAGTTCGAGTTGGATCGGTTTGGACAAAACAAGGCGGCTAGAAGTCAGCAGGGGCTACTCTATTTACCTCTTAAAACTGCACAAGCCAATTCCCCCGGTTTTAGTCTGAAGTTCATACTTTCTTTCACGGCTACTAGACGGGAGGTGCTGTCCTTTTGTCAATCACGTGATGACTGGACTCGACAAATCACTACAGGATGACCTGGTGTTTATTCATTGCAACGGCAGCTAATTCCTAAATTATGTAGCCTTATATCGAGACGAGTCGAAGCTTCATTCTTTCCGAGGTTCACAAGCAACTAAATCTGGCATTGACATTTACAGTTGCGCCGGGAAACTAATTCGGCGTATAAATTGGGACAAAGGGTCTATCAAAGGACTAGGATGGTCTGAAGACGAGAAGCTAATTGTCATTACAACCGATGGCATAGTAAGAATCTACTATGATTTGCAAGGAGATTTCACTCAGTTCTCTCTGGGCCACGGGGCGGAAGAGTACGGAGTCACGGCCTGTAGGTTCGTAACATTACCTTATTCTGCCAATATTATTCCAGACTAACAGACAGTTATTATAGATTCTATGGCACTGGTTTTGTTGCATTACTTTCAAATAACCACTTGATCTCCGTCTCGCGTTATGAAGAGCCTCGGCCTAAGGAGCTTGCAACACCTCCGGACGGAGATGTCTACTCTTGGACTCTAATCCCACCCGCTCACACACTCTCTAGATCAGTGGAGGTGTTACTGAGCATTGGCCAAACGATTCATGTTGTGGATGCCTCTGAGTCGGAAGATCGAATGCTTGATATTGGGCCTTTCACCCACATTAGCGTGTCTCCAAATGGCAAGTTTGTTGCTCTATATACGGAGAGCGGAAAGGCTTTTGTTATCACCAGTGATTTCCAAAATAGATTAAGTGAACATGATTCAAGGTCCAAAATACCGCCTAAGGATGTGCAGTGGTGTGGAAACGATGCTGTAGTTATTGCTTGGGAAGATGAGGTACATATAATTGGGCCAAATAATGCTGCTGCAAAATACTTCTATGATGGCAGAGTCCATTTAGTTGCGGGTATGTCTCGTCCGTTGCAAAATAGAAGATATCATAGTCTTTATTCACCAACCAATTACTAACTCTAGCTGTATTTAGATCATGACGGAATCCGATTGATAACAAACGACGTCTGCGATTTCTTACAGAAAGTGCCCGGGGTGACTGATGAGGTTTTCAGATTCGGTACTGAATCTCCCGCATCAATTCTGCTGGATGCAGTAGAGCAGCTTGAAAATCAATCTCCAAAGGCAGATGACAATATTCAATTAATCCGTCCCAATTTGGTAGAAGCTGTTGATACTTGTGTAGGTAGTTGTCAATTTTGCAATGATATTATCACTAACAGCTATCTCAGGTCAAAGCAGCTGGCCATGAATTCAGCATCCACTGGCAAAAACAACTTCTCAAGGCTGCGTCTTTCGGCAAGTCGGTGCTAGATATATACAACAGTGACGATTTCGTCGATATGTGCGAAACACTTCGAGTTCTAAACGCTGTACGGTTTTACGAAATAGGCCTCCCCTTGTCGTACGAGCAGTTTTTACGACTGACGCCAGAGAAGCTTGTCCAACGTCTTGTCAACCGCCGCGAATATCTATTGGCACTTCGCATATCCTCTTACCTGAGGCTGCCAACAGATCGAATCTACGTCCATTGGGCATCACAGAAAGTCCGTGTTGGTTCTGAGGATGAAGATACCATATGTCGATTAATTGTTGAGAAACTTTCGGGCAAGCGCGGAATATCGTTCGAAGAGATTGCAAGAGCAGCTTATGATGAAGGCCGTGGCCATCTTGCCACGGAGCTTCTCAACCATGAGCCACGGGCCGGGAAGCAAGTTCCTCTTCTTCTCAGCATGGAAGAAGACGACATTGCTCTTGATAAAGCAATCGAGAGTGGAGACTCGGATCTGATATTTTTCGTCCTCCTTCACCTCAAGAAAAAACTTCCCTTGGCGTCCTTCTTCCGTGTAATTAACAGTCGACCTGTAGCAACGTCCTTGATCGAGTCCTCTGCCCAATCCGACGATTCAGAATTACTGAAAGACCTATACTACCAAGATGACCGAAGGATAGACGGCGCCAACGTTTTCGTCCGAGAAGCATTGAAACAGCCCGATTCCCGAACGGCAATCGACAAGCTCGCATTAGCAAGCAAGTTATTGTCCGATTCCAAAGATACTACCTTGGAGCTCAAGGCTCTACAAGAAGCCAGCACGTTACTCAAAATGCAAGAGCAATTCGATAAGGACCTGGCCGAAACTTTCACGGGCCTCAGTGTCAACGAGACCATTTTCAAGCTCACTAGATTGGGGTATGCTAGCCGCGCCAAAAAGATGCAGAGCGAGTTCAAGGTGCCAGAGAAGACTGCGTGGTGGATCAGGTATGTGCTTCCCTTTTCTTCTCTTTCTCTACTTTTACGCCACCCCTCAGAAAATAACGAAACTAACCTACCGTGTTCAACACACCTAGGCTTCGGGCATTAGTGTCTAAACGTGACTGGAACGAGTTGGAAGAATGGTCCAAAACACGCAAGTCACCAATTGGTTGGGAGGTATGATTTTCCTTTTCTCTGCCCATACTATTCCCTTGCCCAAAATCCTTTCCCTTTCTTGTATCTACAAAGGCTAATTTAGTTTTCTCTCTTCGAAAAGCCGTTCTTCAATCTCATTCTCGCGGCCGGCAATCCCAAACTCGCAAGCATCTTTATTCCCAAAGCTGCAGCCACCCTGCAGCCTGGCGACACCATAGCCATGTATGAGAAGTGTGGTATGCGCGTGAAGGCGGCTGAAGAGGCTGTCAAGCTCAAAGACGTCGAAGCTCTAGAGAGGTTGAAGAATGCGGCCGGGGCGGGCACCGCCGAAGGGAGGGAGATTGAGAGACTAACCGCTGGACTGAAGAAATAAAATGATTGAATTTTTATATTATGCTCTCTTTTGAGAAATGCAAAGATTTTTTACGTTCAAGATGATTTTCTCGACTAATATGGTTTGTGTCAGTAAGGCCTTGATACAAGCCAACTAAAGCAGTCTCCAAGACGTGCGCCAACAAAATGCTGCTAATGGTTATGCAACTAATTGAATCCTCCCAGAGTTAAACAGTTTCAACCTTCCCAGATATTTCCTCCATGAACGCCATCAATTCATATGATGCACACTGTTATGCTTAAGGGACCTTCACTTAGCCGCTGTGGTTGCCAATCTTCAGGTCTGCTCTGCCAGTATAAATACGTTTACAAACATGTCGTTAAAATCCTCCATGCCCTTATCTCGCCTCGCTGAAATGCAATATCAAAGCAAATGGAAACTGCCTCCGATTAAACAGGTTGGGTTGGTGTTGTTGTTGGCTGTGTAGGCTGTGGTGAAGCAGCGCTATCAGCCGCGGCATTAAGGTTCATCGTCGCCACTGCAGCTAACCTGACGTCGCTATCTGGTCGACCAGCACTTCCATCGAATATGAATGGGCCGGCATCATTCCTGGGTGTCATGGGTCCATCAACTCCTGCTGAGGGTTCTCCCAGTGAAGAACCTAACCCATTAGGGCTCGGAGTACGAGTTAAGTTTCTTTGTAGGCGATGTTCTGGTTGATCAAGGCGTGAAGAGATCTCGTTCGTATGACTACCACTTGGTTTTCTAGCAACGATGTCGACAGGAGCAACTGTCGCATTAGATTCTTGGGGAATCTGCAAGTCTCCAGAGCTTGTAGGAGAAGGCGGGTCATTAATGCTAAGATGGCCAAGATCTGCTGTAGCCTGATGAACCCTTTGATTAGACTCAGATTCATCACTAGCATCCTCGACTTCTAGGTCGCCTGAACCCTCTTGGATGGGTTCTTCTTGTTCTATTACTTGCTCCACTATCTGATCACCCGAGCGCCCTGCTTCTTCACCCGACTGGGTTTGCACGAGCTCCTGGGTGATATTGACTGTGGTTTCAGCAAGCTGGGAAGCCTCAGCTGGAGCTTCTACCTCTTCCCACTCCCCATTCTCGTCGAATGGATCATCAAGTTCGGCCTCCAAATCTGCGACCCTTCTACAATTTGGACATATAAAATGTGGCCAATGGGGCCCGTTGATTATTATTCGAATACACTTGTAATGCCATGTGTGAGAGCATGGGGCCACGAACAACGACTGGCAGGGCTAGAGAGTTCTGCGTGTTAGCTCGATTATGGTTACTAGATAGAGTCGTTACACTTACAGCAATTGGCCCGAGGCAGATCGAACAGTCTTGGGAGGAGCTAGCAGGTGTTTTCCCTAGGCTATTCAATTCTCGCAGACGCTTATGAGATTGGACGCTATAAATACTATTAGCAGATACAATATTGGAGATGAAGAATCCAACATACTTGAAAGAACTTGGAGCGGTTTGCCATCCTTTATTTAACTCCACCCTAATCTTCACACATCTAAATATCATCTCCTCTCCGCCCTTAAAGTCAATACCCAACTGTACAATGTCGCCATCCTTAACCGGGAACGGCTTGGATTCCGTCCCAGGTGAGCTAAGTCGTATGTGATTGAGAAATGTGCCAGAAGAGCTTTTTACATCTCTGATAAACCAAACTCCAGCCGAGCACCAGAACTCACAATGACGTCTGCTTACCACCTTCGATTTGAACCCAACTGGAGCTGCGGAGGGAACATTTGGTGCTTGGGAAGGGGGGTTGTCTCTTTCGGAGTAGCGGCCAACTTTGATGACCTCTTTTCCAGTGGGCAATATACGTGACATTGGAGAGAAAACTAACGAAGGGCGCTGCGCTCTGGGGTCTTGGTGCGAAGAAAACCGTATCGATGGAAGTTGATGGGCCATTCCTTGTGTGCCATTACTTCCATTCCCCGTCGACTGCTGGGCAGTGGCATCATTATGCGGCAATGGTGGCCCTGCCTCCACCGAATGTGTATCTGATGCTCCCCCAACCGTGGCTGAACGTGTGCGGGCCATAGAAGCTGTAAGGTCCGAAGTCACTATGGAAGGGCCGTTTCCTGATAGAACAGCGGACGACGATGCTGTGGCCGTGGACTTGGGTTCAGTTGCAATACGTGATACCCCACTTTGTCCGCCTACAGTTGGAAGCCAGCCACTCGTCGAGCCCAAACTATCCTGGATACTGGATCTTGCTGATGGTAGATCAGTCGGGGACCTCTGCGCAGTCGGGGATGTCTGTCGAGGAATATTCGGTGGTGCAGGCGCGGCAGATGCAGAAGCAGACGCAGACGCGGGTGCAGATCCTCGACCTGAAGAGGTCTGCGATGGATAAGTGGTTGATCGCGCGATAGTCGCGGGCCGCGACTGGGTGTTGGAGCTGTTGTGGTTATCCCGGGAGAGGATGTGGTTCTGGGTATAACTTCGCAGGTAGCTTAGTCCTCGCAGTCGCCGTGTGGGAGAAGTTGGTGAAGCCGGGGGCGGAGTTCCGTCCAGTGTTGCGGGTACCGGGGCAGACGTCCATTGATTTGGAGAGCTAGGCACCGACGAATACATTGACGATATAGTTGTCGAGCGGGATGGGTCGTCGTTATAACATAAACATCCACTGGAGGAGTTCCAGGGGAAGTTAGAAGGTTCGGCGAAGGAGAATCGGGAGTAAAAAGACTGTGGGTGGCGTGTCGGTGGTGGAACGTCTCAGTTCAGTGTTTGGCATCTCACACGAACATTGGGACGCGGCGAGTCAGCGTCGGAGAGCACGCGGACAGCGAACACGGGAGGGGAGATTGGCAGTGGGTGGAATGATACTGTAATTATAATATGTATACCGTGATGTCGGATAGAGTCATGTATAAATGAGATGAAGAAGTGAAGAAGAAATTGACTACAGGAAACTAGACGATGGGAAGAGCCGATTGACATCGAGGGAAGGGACGGCCTTTACACTACTAAACTATGGTTCAGGACGGATTTGTATTGTGGCTGCTCGGGAGTCGTGCGTATTGGGAAAAGAATGTCAAAGCCCAGCCCAGACCAGAGCTTTGTTCAATGCAGATTGGTACCAGACTAAACTGTAGTATTGGTACAGTTCTCACACGGTCTGGTCTGGGCAGGTCTGGTAAATGTTAATCTGTCTGTCACTACACAATGTGTCCCACAGTATCGAATTTTCATAATATTTATATTGGCCGAGCCAGAACCACTAGAGACTGGACTGGTCCTGGGTCTTCTTTCCCGTCTGGTCTGGCTTCTCGCTTCGGGCTCCTGCCTCCTGCCTCCATCCTCCCAGAGGCTTGATCACGTGTAGATATGCCTACAATACCTGCGATAAGGATTTGGCGAGCGAAGCGCCTGAGGGAGAAAGTTTCGTCGCGCGCTTTCTCGTCATTGATTATTTAGTATTTTCACGCTACGTTGTGTTCTATGTACATGTACAGAGAACACAACCTAACCCCCCCCGCGTACCATCATGCTCACATGCTCTTCAGCAAGGGTCCTGACCCACGCCATTCCAAGGCGGTCGTTTATTCCAACTGTTTTCCCCAATTTTCGCTCTAGAAACCTGGCCACAGTAGTTGAACCTATTCAAAAGGTACACCCTCTCGCCCTCGGGATGATCCGATGTACACCTCTAACTCGAACGTAGGACCCGGCAGAACTCGATCAGATCTCGACTCTGTCAAATGGAATCCGGGTGGCGACCGAAGCGTTGCCTGGACACTTTTCCGGCGTTGGGGTGTTCATTGATGCTGGATCTCGGTATGAAAATGAATACTTGAAAGGCGTAAGCCATATAATGGACCGGCTAGCTTTCAAATCTACGAAGCATCGGACGAGCGATGAGATGTTGGAGGCATTAGAATCGCTGGGCGGGAATATAAATTGCGCCTCTTCTCGAGAATCCCTCATGTATCAATCTGCAACGTTCAACTCTGCCGTGCCCACAACCGTAGCACTTCTGGCAGAAACGATTCGGGAACCATTAATCACGGAAGAGGAGGTCCAGGAGCAATTGGAGACCGCCGCATACGAAATAGGGGAAATTTGGTCCAAGCCGGAGCTAATATTACCAGAGTTAGTACATATGGCTGCCTTCAAAGACAACACCTTAGGCAATCCACTGCTATGTCCTAAAGAGAGGCTCTCGGAAATCAATAGGGATGTAATTCAAACCTACAGAAATACTTTTATGCGGCCTGAGAGGATGGTTATTGCATTTGCAGGGGTGCAGCATGACGAGGCTGTAAGACTTTCTGAACAATACTTTGGGGACATGCCAAAATCTGATACGTCTATCTTGACTCCCACGGAATCGGAAGTGTCATTAGATTCGGTATCAAGCCAGCCCAGCGACGATTCGACATCATCCATCTCTTCAATATCCTCTTCTCCACCACAACAACCCTCTAAGTTACTTTCCAAGATTCCATTCTTCAAAAACCTCTCCACTTCGGCACCAAATAACGCATCCGTTCAAAATAATCTCAATTTTGGCCCATCTTCATTCGATATCACACAGCCATCTCATTATACAGGAGGTTTCCTCAGCTTGCCGCCTCTCCCTCCACCAGTCAACGCCTCACTACCACCTCTCACTCATATACACTTAGCTTTTGAAGCTCTCCCAATATCATCGGATGATATATATGCCCTCGCCACTCTTCAGACTCTCCTCGGGGGAGGTGGCTCATTCTCCGCTGGTGGCCCTGGAAAGGGCATGTATTCGCGCCTCTACACTAACGTACTAAACCAGTACGGCTGGGTTGAGTCATGCGTTGCTTTCAACCACTCTTATACCGACTCGGGGCTCTTCGGCATATCTTCCAGTTGCTCTCCGGGCCATGTGGTTAACATGCTTGATGTCATGTGCCGAGAATTACAAGCCTTGACCCTCGATACTGGATTTTCGGCGCTGCAGCCTCTTGAAGTTCATAGAGCGAAGAATCAGCTAAGGTCTAGTCTCTTGATGAATCTGGAGAGCCGAATGGTTGAGCTTGAAGACCTGGGAAGACAGGTACAGGTTCATGGGAGGAAAGTTGGTGTGAGAGAGATGTGTAGGAAAATCGATGAACTAACGGTGCACGATCTCCGTAGAGTCGCCAAGATTGTTGTATCTGGCATGGTTGAGAATCGTGGAAAAGGGAGTGGAGCGCCAACAGTTGTGTTACAAGAAGGTCTAGAGCAGGATATCACTAGAAAAGCCTTTAAGTGGGCGGAAATCCAAGACCGCATTCAGCGATGGAAGCTTGGCAGAAGATAAATAGCAAGAGATTATTTGAGAGCAGCCTCTCAAATAAATGCTGTAGATGGGGAGATTAAAACTGTGCTATAGATATGTATGAATCTTGTATGATATCATTGTATAGTACTAGTTCGGAGCAATGATGTATTAGTAAAATATTTAGAGTAAGCGTAATAGCACCCTTCTCTAGAATAGCATTCTCCCATCTTTATCCATATTATTTGATGTCGAAGTTATTTAACTTAGAAATCATTTCTTCCAACCATCGAAGAGAAATTACCTCCGGCTGGACCATCTTACAGAAGCATCACCATATGGGACAAAATAAGTATATTGCAATTGGGCTATATGTTTCTCACAAACCTCCTATCTATCTGCCCCTCTCCTTTTGCATCAAAGCTAACATGGGAGCGCGGTTTGCCTGCAGTACAGACTCTGGGACTGACGTGCCTACATGGGAAGGAGGGGCAATATTCCACGTACCCAGCAATCTATTTCCAACCAGAGTGTTCTCCATACAAGTTCCTCCTGGATACTTCCCATCCGTGATCAGTTCCACCATTGCTTTGGCAACGTCTTCCGGCCCAATAGCATGGTCATCTGTTATCGAAAACTGCTTCATTTTATCCGGATGGTCAGTCCACAGCGGTGTGCGGACAACTCTGAATTTATTCCAAATATTAACTTCTATGTTTTGGTTTTTGAGCTTTGGATAGGGGTTTTGAGACACTTACCCAGGCGCTACAGCAACCACTTTAATACCCTCCAGTTGGTCAAGGTCGGCCATTGATCTTACGAAGCCAACGATTGCATGTTTTGTTGCACAATATAGTGGTGCTGAAAAAGTTCCAGAGAATCCAGCAAGGGAAGCTGTGATCAAGATGACTCCTTTTTTGTTCTTTCGCAACAAGGCCCGGATAGCAATTCTAGAGAGTTTGAGGGGATGATTAACATTGATATCAACCTCGGCATATCGATCATCTTCCGTGTCATCCCAGAAATTCGACCACGCCTATAGAGCCAAAAGAATAGGAAAAATTTCAGCCCATGCCCTATCGAGAATTCTCGAGTTTAATGCCAAAAACTTACCGGCTCAAAAACCCCGGCTCCGCAAATATACACATCAGGAACGTCGCCGAACTCCTTCTCGGAGACGGTAATGAGATTCTCGAGGTTGTCCCGCTTGGTAACATCGCACTTCACAAATATCGCGGCTTTGGAACCGTCACCATTCATAAACTTCTCGCCATCTGCAGTGAGTTTTAGGTCGGCTACTATCACTCGAGCGCCAGACCGGACAGCCAGTTCTACAAATGATAGATTGATCCCGCTTCCTCCCCCAGTGACTACGGCAATTTTACCTTCGAGAGGGAATGCTCCAACCTCCATGATGAAAAAAACTGTGGATTATGCTTGTATGAGAGGTTAAAAAAGGATGTTTC
Source organism: Haplographium delicatum (assembly GCA_037952705.1). NCBI lineage: Eukaryota > Fungi > Ascomycota > Leotiomycetes > Helotiales > Hyaloscyphaceae > Haplographium > Haplographium delicatum. The sequence continues at coordinate 14,235 of JAPZPC010000117.1, forward strand.
GTCTTCCCTTGAGCTTTGGATTTGAGCTACTTATATATAGTAATGTATGTAGAGCGCTGTTAGGAGTCAGGCGCCGAGAGTAAGTGGCAGCCTGCCCACCGAACTCACTCACTGGAACCGACTGTAACTCACTGTAATCCACTGTCATCCACCGTAGTTGACGGATATGCCACCCTAACCGACTGTAACATATCTTCTAAATATGCGGAGTTATCCACAATAGGAATCAAAATCGGCTTAGATATTATTAGGGTTTACCGGCGGGTAGCCAGGTGAATTTTTGATAGTGGAAAATAAAGTCCGAAACGGGGTTGGTTCTCCAAGTAATGAATGCTGCAACAGATTTCGTTCATGACTCGTAGTGGGGAAAGAGGGGCTCCGTCCGGATATGTTCAGCCAGCGCAAGAACGTTTAGTGGCCAAGGTTACTCATTCGCTCATGAAGAATTGGTAGAACTTGAAAGACTACTCTCCTTCAATTGGTAAAGAATGGGAACCCCTTGGTTGGCTTGCCATCCAAATAATACAAGTCTCCAGCTGATACATCGGGTTAGCTTCAAAATAGCCATTCAAGATTTTCACAGAATGGGATCAAGATGAAGTAAGTCGCTATTCTCTAAGATGCTGTTCGGCGGACACTACTCCAGGTACTGAAGTAACGGTGTAAGCGAGCCAATAATAGTATAGCAATAATTCGAGTAAATTTATAGAGGCTAAATCTCCTTAACTGTGAATTCTCATTGTATTTAGTAGTATTACGTTAAGTATTGTATTGACCAATATTTCAAACTAGGGCAATCTTCTCTCTAAGATAGCCACAGCAATAAAAGTTGTTGTTTAATCTCTTATAAGGTTTTTTGAATTGTTGTAGATAACTGTAAATGTATCATGGAAAAATCTTTCCTTTCTATTGTTCTATTTTAACCATATGCTAATGATAGATAGTTCAAACATCACAGCTACGGGACGATGAGGTGAAGTCGGCAATGATATCAAATTGATGGGTAGTCACATGATATATCGACATGGGTATTCAGGAGGCGCGAGGCTGAAATAAGTGCAAGCCACCCCAATTTCAACTGGTGCTTATCAGTAATTTTCTTACTGTGTTGTGCAGTCCCTTCTTACTTTCTTGATATCTGCTTTTTGTTAGGTCTGGAACATTTACTAAATTTCTACACTTAGAAATTGGTTTGATGAACTATCCCGCATATTAAAACTCGAGCTAGGGACTTTTCTTTAAGATAGAAACCATGTCAGCCGCGGCACCGCCTCTTGAGCAGATCGCTCCCGAAGGATCTCTCGAGAAACAGCTTATGGATGTCAAATTGGAACAGAATACTTTGTCTGTTCCGGATAATGCCACCAACAAGTCTTCGTCACAAGCGTCTTCAGTAGCAGCGTCTCTGCGAGAGCAATCTACCGGCGCCTTAAAGACACCAATTGTTGATCCCATCGAATCTGCTATTCCTCTCGTCACCGCTCTAGAGCTTACAGCGGACCAACAATCAAAATACAACTCGCTATTAGAGACAGTCAAGTCATGGACCGAGGTACCTTCTGCGAAGGGACATGGGGGCCCAATCACAGAAGATGAAATCCTTTGGCTGACGAAAGAATGTCTTCTTCGTTATCTACGAGCTACAAAGTGGCATACAGCAGAAGCTGCCAAAAGATTGCTGGGTACTTTGACATGGAGGCGAGAATACGGAGTTCCAGGCCTTACTGGGGATCATATATCACCAGAGAATGAGACTGGCAAACAAATGATTGTGGGATTTGATATTGCTGGTAGACCTTGCCATTATCTCAACCCAGGGAGGCAAAACACAGAACCAAGCCCACGACAAGTACAGCACTTGGTGTTTATGGTTGAGCGTGTGGTAGAGATGATGCCTCCTGGCCAGGAGACTCTAGCTCTTCTAATAAATTTCAAGGCCAGCAAAACTAGGTCAAATACAGCCCCGGGCATTGGCCAAGGTAGAGAAGTCTTGAATATCTTGCAGACTCACTATCCGGAGAGGTTAGGGAGGGCATTGGTCATCAATAGTAGGCAATGCCAACCACATATTGTAATTGATAGCTGCTTACCATTTGATAGTGCCTTGGGTTGTCAAAGGGTTTTTCCAACTAATCACACCATTCATTGATCCTATGACGAAACAAAAGTTGAAGTTCAACGAAGATATGCGACAACATGTTCCTCCGGAGCAGCTCTGGACAGAATTCGCTGGAGACTTAGAATTTGAGTATGATCATGAGATTTACTGGCCTACACTCCTGAAACTCTGTGAAGAAAAACGGTTGGAACAACGAGAACGGTGGGTCAAGGGAGGGAAGGTTTATGGAGAAAGCGAATCATATCTTAAAGGTGCAAATGTACCCAGTGTAAGCACGTCTCCGGAGCAGAAAGATGCTCCCCCGGCTTCTGTTGATGAATCGAAAGATGAAAGTTTGGAGAAACCGGCGGTGGCTGAACCGTTAGCGGACGCAGATGAAAAAAACGGGGCGGAAGAAGATGAGATCGTAGACACTCCAATTGAGAAATCCTGATCTGAGGAAGGGGGCCGGCCTTAGTATAAAATTAAGAGGTTTGACAGTCATTAAGTTTATATATCCAGTAGTGGTGGAGCCATGGCTTATAGAAGTTAATTAGAACCCACAAATAGTGGTAATAGTTAATAGAAGAAGAAGAATTTTAATAAATATTTTCGAAGGCTTTTGCTTATTGAATTTGGCACTTGGACTTGATCTCGCCAAATCTGGCAATTCAAGCACTCATCAGGAACCTCACCTACATTTTACCCTTACCTGGACATACCGCCCACCTTTCAACAACACATGAGCCAGGCCCAATAATTACGAACTTGTCTGATATCACGTATGCTCAGCTTGTCCCCCGAGCATAATGGCATCCTCTCAGCCAGCAAAGCCACCTCCAGGGCCTCAAGCGCAACGAGGACAATCAGGGCTGCGATACCCCTCGAATGGCAAGACAATCTACCATAGACCTCTGAATCGCAGTCGAACAACAGAGCTCAGCCAAGCAAGCTTCGCATACTTATTTGGGGAGATGGTGAGCTACGCGCAAAACCGTGTTACTGGCATTCAAGATTTAGAAAAACGGTTCGCAACTTCTCCCTCCCCCTTCTGCAGCATATTCCAAGACAGCTGCTTTTGTGCGCACCAAACATGAATTGAAGCTGAATAAATATGAAACTGTAGATTAAATGTTCAAGGCCATCCCATCGGCCTCAAGCTCCTCGACCTCCTCCTATACCGTGAGCCACCCCGCACCCAAACTCGCCCTCTTCACATCATCGCTCTTCTCCAGTTCATAACCACTGTACTATGGCGACACCTCTTCTCCCGTCCCGCAGATGCTCTGGAAAAATCTTCCAACCCAGAAACCCCAGAGGAGTATATGATATCCGACAACGAACCAATAGTTAATCAGTACGTCAGCGTGCCGAAGGAGATGAACCAGCTGAACTGTGCGGCTTTCGTTGCAGGTATTGTGGAGGGTGTATGTGATGGAGCAGGCTTTCCGGCAAGAGTTACCGCACATAGCGTGGGAAAGGGAGAAGAAGGAGAGCTGTGGCCTGGAAAGACGGTATTTCTGGTCAAGTTTCAGCCCGAGGTAGTGGAGAGGGAGACATTCCTGGGGAGGACTTGATAAGACGGGCAGGTTGGGGTTTGGGATTGTCATTGCACGGCGTATCTGGGCATATATGGAGTCTGGGGGGGCCTTAAGGATGGGCATAATATCTAGAAGGCATTGTGTAAGAGTTCATAAAATTTATTATCTCTGCCACTGATGATCTTATGCCTTTCTTCTCACTTCTCTTGGCTTGGTCACTACACTGTTTGAGCGATCTAACACAAGCCTAAGATCTTGAACTCCTAATTCCTGACTCCTGCCTGATATTGACCACAAACTCCTTTCCATACAACCTTTCAGCACAGCATTCCGGATGTCCAATCCTGACAGTGTGTTCAATACACTAACACGACCTCATATACATCACACCGGTGTATTTCCTTCATCTAGGTAAGCTCTTTGAAGTCATCTTAGACGTTCCGGCTTTCCCATTATTGTCACTCGGTCCTTTCTTCATTAAATCTGCCAGCCCCAGATCCTTCCACGCCGCCTCTTTAACTTTCTGCGTAGCTCTCTGGATCCCAAACGCAGCATGTTGATCTGGAACTACGTCATCTTCATCTTCCGGATTGATGGGTTGGTTGTGTGGTGGCACGTAGATTTCATCGTCTGGGAGCTTGTCCTTGCAGAAGTCTTCGAAGAGGTCGGCGTCTCGGGGACGATTAAAATGAATATAGGTGTAGCTGGAATCTTTGGACTAGGAAAATGAAATTAGCTTTGTTCTTGAATACTGGATCCATTAATATTCGAGCTCCACTCACCATTTTTGTTCCAGGTGAGGCGTTGTTGGGCTATCCCAGCTGGTTGATGAGATGTTTGTTGATGTTCGTGGGGAAATCGCGGGGCGCGTTTTCGGTTGAGAGGTTTCCTTTGAATCATTAATTGTCATTATTGTCCCCTCATCTCTCACAGAAATTTATAATGTTGGAAAATGCAAGAAACTCTAATTCCTTTAGTCTTACTCTTTATGTTATATATTCCCTTTCAATATCTCTAATGTCTCTAATATTTTTACTATTTTCTATTGTTCCTACGTACCAAGAAGTTGATACGACCGACCGAGAGAGTATTAGTATAGTTCACTAGGACTTTGAACCAAGCCATCTTAATTGAATGAGCAGTCAAAGGTCTGGGAGACAATATGTGCCCAATTTTTGCAAGTTTTGAAAGTCAAATTCAGATTAGAGGGAACTGGAAAGTTAGTGTAGTTGGTGCTGAAAATAGCCTCTTTCTCCCTAGTTTATACAATTGGCAGTGCCTCTGGGTTATAGATTGAGCTTAACTTGGTCAACCGAATAATGTTATCTAGAATTCTCCAGGCAATTATAGAACAGGTCGAAAGCAGCGTTGCGGTGGATCCAACACGCAGTTGATGACGCCCGTTGTACGAAGTACGTCTAGCCATTCTCACCTACCAAGATACAGCTTAGACTTTTAAACGAGATAAACTCGATGATATATGAGCTAGAGAAAAATAATAGTTAGAAACTGAAGATGTAAATAAAAAAGGAATGAGAGCTGTTTCTATAGATGTTGATTAATGCTCTTCTTCTCGTCGGGGCCACTTGCGTGGTTGCCCTGCATTGATTTGTCCTCTTTAAATTATTGTAAGCCATCTGATCAGTAGTACGACAAGTGAATCACAGATTCTCTCTCTAGTCTCACACAAGATCGACGACAACATCTCATCAACAACGCAAATCATCCATCCTTTCACAGCCTCGTTAAAAGCGGCCGCATCACGGGATCACGGAAAAATAATGGCTTCAAAGCAGCGTCAGCAAAACGGGCTAACCGAATTAGACCTCGCCTGTGTTAACCGAGCACTCAGACAGTTCACAAAGTCAATTTCTGAAAATTCCCTAGACGACGCGAGAGATTCTGAAAGAGAACGACGCCTTGAGTTATACCGCGCAACACAAGCACTAAGGGTACCGCTCGATCAGGAGAGTATTGATCGATTTGACAACCGTCTGGTCAGTTGCCTCTATGATCGCGATCTCCTCGCTGGCTGGCTAAGGAGGAAAAATACTGATATTCAAAATCCAGATTCCCATCAAAACAGTCAATCGTCCATCATAATGTCCCACGAATCCGTCTGGAACTCGAGGCCCCGCACATATGGCAAGGGAGCCCGCGCCTGGTACGTTGTATCCACTGGTCTCTTGAATTTGTGCTGCTGGAGAAGCGCATGGCGTCTTCGATGCCAATAGAGGGGCAGCTCGTGGTTCAAAGACTCCTGCTAATATTCTTAACAGCCGTGTCTGCACCCACAAGGCAGGTCTCATTCGCAAATATGGCTTGAACATCTGCCGTCAATGTTTCCGTGAAAAGGCAGCAGATATTGGTTTCGTTAAGGTACGAATTTGCGCCACCTTCTCTCTGCCCGACCCTGCCAGGTAGACATATAATCTGACTCTCTACAGCACCGTTAAGGATACCTTTCACGTAAATGAGCGGTGGGCATCAAATCGTTTTAGACATTACTTGGAGTTTACGGATGGGTGACCAGACGATGATTTGATATTGAAGGCTTTCTCGAAGGTGGGGAATACTATGGGACTTTGGTTCAATGGAGATAACCCAAAAATGGATGGTGCTTCGATACAATGATTGTCCTTTCCATTTGCAATAATCCCAATGTGCATTTCTCGCTCGGCAGATAATCATATGAAGGAACTCTACATCGCCCCTGTATTCCAAGGTAGCTGTTCATTCCAGTCGTTGATATCCTGAGCCGGAAATTTATTCTCCAATAATCAAAACCTTGGCAAAATTGCAATAATCTATGTCAATGGGCTTATGTGCTTCGCTCTTTGGGTAGTTTCCCATTGCCATATACGATAATACTCAAGATAGGTATATTTTCCATTATAGGATGATACGTACATGCCATAAGTATGGCCTCACTTTCCACTTTCGTTTCAATTCTCTATTGCAAGAGGAAGTACAACTTTTGCCTTCGTTCAAATTTGGAGCACTTTATTTACTCGCAGAATCCCGCTCTCTTTGAACGACTATCAATCAGCCCTCTCCTCATAAAAAAAAGACTGCTGGTGCCTAGGTGTGCCAGAAATACAGTCTAGGTCCGTAGATTTGTTATATTTCGCAATCAGACATAGATCTAGAGATGAGATTTAGGGCTTATTATTTAGGTGCAATAACCTCACTCCTCCCTTTCTTGCCAGTCTTCTATTTCAATGCTCAGAATCAAATGAAGAGAATATCTTAGATCTCCTTGATTTGGCGTCTCATAAGGATATTTCAGCGGCTAAGAATTAAAAAATGTTCTTGAGCAGCCAAATATTTCACCCCTCCCAATCATACTTTCTCACTTAATGATAAATTTAATTTGAATATTTTGCTTTCTTCAATTCGTATCAGACATCTAAGCCTATCTATCATCTATGTCTCGATCATTGTTAACAAAGACCATCGCAGACCATGCGTCATACTAAAACCAGCGCTGATAATGGGTATACTACAACATGAACTTAACATCAAACTCAATACAATTCTTAGCCTCATTGTCAATCATCAACCTCCAGTAATAAATTCTGATCTGCTGCCGGTCTTGAAGCCCTGCACAGATAGAGAAAAAAAGGGTTTAACTTAATCTTCCACCACCAATCATCAACCTCCGTGGTACATTCTGGGATTCTTCCAGTCTTGAAGCATGCACAGATGGATTTTCAACTGAGATTCAGGCAAAACCATCAAGTCCAGCAGCATTCCTCTGAGAAACAGGTAGTAGCGATTATAGGGGCGCACCAGGTTGCTGTTCTGCCATGTTCGCAGCGCCAGGTGCCTGGTCTTGAGCAGCAGCAGGCTCGATTTGAGGTTCTTCCAGGTCTTGAGCGGCAGGAGGCTGGATTTGAGGTCCTTCCAGATCTAGAGCAGCCAAATTCAAGTGTTCGGGATCGTTTTGGCGAGGTGGGGGTGGATCAATGAGCTCGACAACTTCATTATTCAGGTTTGCATCTGCGGCCCATTCTATGAGATTGACCAGGTTTCGGGCTTGAATATCCAGAGACATCTGATACCGCAATAGCCTACCAACAAACAGATTCGGAAAGTTGTAGCGACAAAAAGGGCAGGTGGTCAAAATGACCCCGAAGGCGCCACGGGGGGTTGTGAACCAATTCCACAAGCATTTGCTTCCAATGATTTGCCCACAGCAAATGACAAGTTTGATGGGTGCATCTATGAAACCTTCAGGTCTGACCACGCCCAGCTCCGCGTTGCAAACTGCGCAATCTTTTGAATTGGGTGCAAGTTCATCAACCCGAACAGGTAGATATCCGATACGCTCTCGGCGGATTCTTCTCGATCTCTCAATAACATGCAATCGATCCGCCATAATTAGGCCAAGGAGTACCTTAGCTCCGTATCCCGTGCTTCTGATGCACACCGTGTGGTTCCTCATTCTTCTAGCGAATCCACCCATAGCAGGCTCCATCAAGCCAAATTTGGACTCGAAGGCAACCTGGAACATCTGCAAGTACTGCATGATAATTGCAACATGTGCTCGGGTATTGATTGGCCGCAGAGCATCATTTTCGCGGAGCTTATTTTCCATTGCCTTAGACCAATGTTTCAAAACGTTTTTGATAATCAGTTCCACAACAGCACCGAATTGTGCAACCACTGGTTTCTCAAAAGGAGAGAGTTTTCCATAGGTCGCGACCCCTTGAGTTAAAAACCAAGATTTGCTTCGTCGTCGCGTAACAATTGAAAATCCCTTACAGAGGGGACGAACATCTCGCTCCTAAATATAGTTAATACTATATAAGTGAAGATAGGTCGATCATTGGAACATACCCTTGGAGTCCATCTTGCCAAGAAAGTGACCGTGATCTATAACTCGCAGTTAGTCATACAAGTTATACTGTCAAGATGTTCGGGCTTGAAATACTGGTTGAATAGTCTCACTCAATGGCCGTCCCAACTCAGCGACAGTAACGTCGTGCTGTTCCAAGACGAAGTGCATAACAGCAAGCTCATCAGGAGTGACAAGTGTTTTTGGGTCATGGGAAAATACCCATCGCCAATAGAAGCTCCAGATATCTTCTGCTTTGAGGGTTACTAGGATGAGCTGCTCGATCTTAAGCGCTATACGGTCAGCTGACCAACCAGTGCAGTGGCTGAGAGAAATTAGGAGCGGTAGCTGCTCGTTTGTGAGCCCTTCGATATTTTGTCCGTTACAGAGCTTTGCAACGGTTCGAGGAGAGCGTCTAGCAGCCATGACTTGTTGTTCTGGATCCATTATACGTCTCAGGAGAGGATGGAAACGTGACTACAGACTATTAGACGGTCAGTTGGTGAATCTCTCACGACATCTATATGTGAATCACAAGACGTGAATCATAAGTGTCAGTTAAGTGATAAGTAGAGGACATACCAGAGATGGAATTTCTGCTTAGTCTCTTCAATTCGACGAAGGTAGAAGGGAACACGCCGTCAGAGTGATCGAGTAATGTGCAGAAGTGTATTGCCGCGGCGATCCTCTCAGTCAGTGGAATCCGAGAGAAATCTCCTGAGGTTTAGCAAGAAAGTTTAGAACTCCCGTTGCTCAATCCGTTCGCAAAGAGAACGTGTAGAAGTAAATTGAAGGAAGCCTCTTAAGGCAAGATTGTGGAATAGAGAGTTTGCACGTATTGTGGGGTTGTGTTTTGAAAAAGAAAGTGAAAAAGAGAATACTTGGTCTAGAGGACGTGTCGATTTCCTGTCGAGCGTAAGACATGTGACGATTGCTTCGAAATATCCTCCTTGTCAGATATGTGCGTTACGTGAACGCTCTAGAGGCATTCCGGAATGTATAATTGGCTATAGAACTTTCCGAAAGGCGATACTAAGTCTTCTATTATCTCCCTACAGATTTATTAAGTACTATATTCTAAAAGTTTTGCAGACTAAAGCGTTGCTACTTTATAGCTTTACCTATGGCATAGATTTCGAAAATGATAATATAAGTTAACAAGCTAACAAGATAGTTTTAATATCTTTAAAAGGATACTATAGTTGACATACAATATGAGCTCAAGTTTCAGACTTCTGGTTAAACTTTGGAAGCTAGAGGTCTTCCTGTACTATTTGGGGGAGTTTATCCACTTAACATAATTTTGGCATGGCCCAAAAGAGTGAAATTGATTTGCATTGCATTAAAAATGACATATTAGAACTAGCTTCTTTGATATTTTTTGGCATCAAACCCTTTACTAAAGGTTTTAATATAGTTTTCAAGCATGATATAATAACTTTCAGAGAAATGTTGCCGATTAATATGGTTAGACGGAGTAGGAACATAAAATTTAACCCAGAAAAGAAGTCAAAGAAATGCTTATGCTCGGCCCAGGGGAAAAAAACAGTCCAGAGAACTTTTAATAAGGAAACTAGAATTCTCACATATTACGCTTGGCTCAATTTTAATAATATTTAACGCAGGAACAACACATGAGCATCATAGTCTTAAGCAGAAGGGGTCCAAAGGTGTAAATGGATAATACTAGTATAGTTACCCAACATCACTAATAGATTGGAGTCAAGTTGATAGGAAATTTCAACATTGTTATGCAATGCTTATGACAGTTAACAGAATATACATAGATATCATAGGAAGGATGTTGTGAGAGCTGTCGTTTGACAGCCAATTGAATCGCTCCTTATGCGAGAGCAAATACTGTACATTTGTTTTCCACTACTTATGGCTTGACAAATACATTAATAACCCCCTCAACTAAACTTTAAGGATGGATTGTTAAAGTTAAGTGTCCAACTGACACTTGCGTTTGAATCTAATAGCCAAACGAGATGCAATAACCAGACACCTGAAATCAAAAGCTGGTAATAGTTTACAAAGCAGATAGAGATAATGATCCAAGATCCATAAATAGAAAAAGTTATGTAATGATCATTAGCTTGTTGTTAAAATGTACCTCTTCTTTCCTGGGGAAACTCTTACGTGGAAGGTACCTTGAGCAGGCTGGCGGCTCTTGCAACCCGTCCACGTGAAATTAGAGAATCAAGTGCTTTCAATTTTAAATTCTCTCTATTGAGATCTGAGACTATGCTGAGAAAGCTACAAACAAGTGCCGCACTTCCACTTATCTCTCAAAAGCCGATTATCACTGCCGTTTCGCGACTAATCATTTTGCCACCAGACGCTGAAGTGACGAAGGAAGCCCGGCCGGGCGACTCAACAGAACAAAAAAAAAAATCCCGACAACCCCAATATCATGACATCAGCGGCCACGTTAAAAAAAAGGTTGGGCCGAAGCCGTCAAGGAAGATTTTTCCTGCGGACCCTGACGATTGGAATGCGCCATGTCGTGAACCTGCATCATGAGGGCAGGATCCCCCACCAACATTTTTCGTCTCAATAGGGCGCTTATCACCGGACAAAACCTTCCAGTCTGGGGGTGGAAGCTAGACGCCACTCGGCTTGCCTTGGAATATCACGAACGGCCTGGACAGCTGAATAATTTACACCAGATAGAAAAAAAAGGGGCTGGTGGAAATAGGGTTCTTCAGCAGGAGCAGAGGCCGAGAGCCCTGCCTAAAAGCCAGTCACTAATGGGGGTCTAAGGATCAGCATTACAGCGTGGCTTCGAAATTACGACGACCCGGGCCATCCGTGGAGAGACGGTTTTATGGTAGTGGTGTTCTAGGAAATAGGTTTTATGGGCTTTCGCGGGGCAATATTCCGTATAAAGAAGGCCGGGGTTATTGAGGTTGGGGGAAAATCATGATGATCGGCTATTGCTTTGCCAAAATAGGAAATCAGTTAGGTTGGTCACAGGGTGGCGCTGTTCGGTACAAGAGCACTATATGTTTCGTATCATAAGTCTCGGCCTGCGTACTGAATCAGGTAAATATATGGGCTTCCGGTGTGTTAAATTTACTGGTATATCTTGCTAATGGTAAAAGGATCAATATAACTTTTTGCAAATGAAGGCTTGTACCGAACTTGAACTAAGTTTCAGAAAACCATTGTGACCCCGATAGATTGAGCTTTCAAGCGACCCTTAATCTTTTTATAGTGTTTCTGATTGCTCTAAGGGAATAAACTGGAGTGACATCCTAAGGAGCATAAAAACAAGGGCTAGAACCAGAATACCCCGATGGACATTCCAGTGCCCACAATCCCATCTTAGTGGCGTCCTGGGGTATGGGATTATGGGATTTTGATGTTCGAGTGCAAGGCTGCTGCCGAGGGATACGAGTAATGTGAGTCGACACTGGACTGCGTGCATGACGTCTCGTGGTGTAGGACGAGAAGGGGCAGTTGGCCGAATGGCGCAGGGAACACCAAACTCACCATTCATCCTCTCATATTGAAGTTTCTGGTGAACTGATGAATCGCAGATGAAGATGGAGATGGCGAATGTATTGCGATTGGCGAAGTAGCCAAATACGGATCCTGGATGTCGGCCGGTACCTTTCTCCAATATCCAGTAGCGTCCAGAGATTTCCAGTCAGCAGGCCTCGCGAGTCCTGCTAGTACTCACATTATTTGCTTGGTAATTCCGGGGTAAGATCGTACGAAATAGGGTCATAAAGATAGTAATATGATTAATATGAATTCCCGGGTGAAGTTCGGAACCCGGTTACTTTGCCTCCATGTGAGTGGTGAGGATGAGAAGAACTCGTGGTATCGGCAAGGCACGCGGCGAGTGATCGGTAGGGCCAAGAAACGTCGACTGAAAGAAGCTGGTCGACTTCTATTGGATTGAAGAGGCGCGTCATCGCCCTTTAGAATAGAATTCTTTTCACCGGTGATATGTATTGCAAACGCACTGAGATATCAGGAGGAGTTGTAGACTCGGCACGGATTATCATTTTTCAAAAATTCTAGATTGCTAAACTTTCCAGTCATCAATCGTCTGTTTTCTTCTCTCCTTCTGTCATCCTTCTAGTGCAGAGACAGGCACAGCTCCCCCCGGCTCAGTGTGGAGCCGAAGCCCGAACGAAGTGGTATTTCAGGCTGTCTGTGAGAGCATTGGTTCAATCGACGTAGCTACTTTGTCTTCTTATCCGAAGTTGGCGCGCTGCTAGGATCTCCAAACATAAATCTGGACTTTTCGGACGCACTGGATACAACATTTGGCTGCAGCTTTGTCCGGAGCTTCGTCCGGATAATCATGAAGCATTTCAATAAAACGGTTTGATCGACTTTGTAAAGCACGGCATAAGGAAACAAGATCCGCAAGTTCGATGGCAGACACGGTCGAGGTGGCTTGGGAAAAAGCTGGGGAAAGCCAGGGTCTGCATCCAGGGCTCGGCGTGTCTCGACCAGGATCGGCGCTGGCTGCGGTGGTGATTGGGGCACGTTTCTCCCATTCTGTCTCCAGGCCGCTGCGAGGTGTCGCAAGGAAGTACATTAGTCCAGCCAGGGAAAGGCGTGCAGGCCGTGGCGTACATCTAACGTCCTGCATTGCATCGTGGCCTGCAGTGCCAGTCTCGCCGGCCGCGCTACTTCCTCTTGGCCAGGCGCCGAGTGGAAGGAGAGCACTTTCGTTTGATCGTTTGCTGCACATGGTCGAGCCTGGCGGTTCGTGGAGGGAAGCAAGAGCGTGGCCGTGGCATTGTGGTACTGTAGTATTGGAGAAGAATGGAGTGGATTCGTAGTGGATATTGGAGACAGCCGAAACCCAGTCGGTAGTAACTTGAAGCGTTCGCGGCTTCGCACACGAACGTCGACAGCGACAGTCCACCTTGCCCCTGCAAGCCACCACACAGCTCTGCCCTCACTAGCACATCACCTGAGCAGCAGAACCCTTCGCTGCGCTGTTCTGCACTCCCACTACTCAACGACGGGCCCTTCATACACGGAGGACGGCAATCACCCTGGAACGAACGAGGCTTGCCGCAGGAAGCACTTATCCACGCTACCACAGGAAGATGCATGAGGCTTTGGGATCGGGGGACAAATGAGAGTTGCGTGCTTGCAGGCAATCGGTATGACGCTCTCGTCCTTATCGCTTGTCGCCATGAAGAAGGATGTCCGCTGAGCAGTAAGGTACACGAGACGAGGAAACTCGAAACTCTCAACTCTCTAAACTACTGTACGGTACCAGGACCAGGCGGAAGAAGTCCTCCCCACCTCGGAATCCACTATCTTATCGCCGCAATCCGTGCAGGTGCCACTCCTGTCGGGCGCTCTGATCACTGGCTGACCTTCAATGGAAAATCCCGCGGGGAGATTGGGGAAGTTTGTGGAGCACTGGAGATGGGTGCTGGGGACAGGCGGGAGATGGAGAAAGGAAGGAAATAAACCCTTCTGGAAATTGGCTCGACTTCACGGTTTAATATAAATATATGAATTTATATAAACAGGAAAAGAGGAAAATAGAACCTCCCCGAGGAATGCCATAGACAGGCCTCCAGCTCAGATCACACAAGACTACTGTACTCTCTACCCCTTGCTGACAATGAACGAAACCAGACAACTTATCTTAAGATGTCCAGGGCTGCGAATGCTCGTAAGGAGTTCTTGTGGGTTCCACGGAACCTCGTGAGAGATGATGCATGAAGGTGGATACAAGACACACGCCGAATTTCCAGCGTTTAGAAGGTACTCTGGATGTGGGCTTTCCGCTGATGCGTAACCAATAAAGCTAGCTTCAAGCACTTGTCTTGACTCCTGGCCGCCCATAATAGCACGCTTGAAAGTCATGTGTAGGATATACTATGAGATGGGGGTTCTATCCCGGAAGCATATATTTCCCGGGGAGTGATTTTTGTGTCTGGAGGAGTGGACTGCGCACAACTATAAACGCTCCTATCGTGATCGACCAGACTTATTGGGGTGACATTGGAACAATCCTTGTGCCGAGAAAGATTCGATCCGGGGCAGCTCTGCCTAGTGCTGCCATATCGGATTCACTGCATTTTGGTATTAATATCTGCAGTACACAGTACAGTATTTAGCAGCGGTAGTCTCTCCGTGACCTTAAAATGTCAGCCACTCAGAGGGATTCCGTGAATTGCCTCTTCTCTCGGGATCTTGTTTGGTTTGCCTGGAACAGTAGACCGGTACAGACCGGTACAGTCTGTACTGTACGGCCTTCTTCCATACCTTGCCCTGGTGCTCCCCTGCCCTGCCCGATCCTTCCTGGCCTCCTGGCTGCCCTTGTCTTTGCCGGTTGTACGAAGTACTGAACATGACATGTACTGTATGTGCATCTCGCTCCTCGTCAACTCAATATTCTCCTACCTATTCCCTCAAGGAGGATCGTTTGGTTTTGCTTGCCAGTCATGTAGTCGATGAAGTCGTGCGCGTAATCAGTCGGGTAGCCAGCAGCCAAATCAGACATTCTGCTGTTCCGTGTTCGCCCAGCACCAACTAAAACGTCCTCCGTCGAGAAAGCGGAAGCCATTAACCTATTATTTGCCTCCCTGGCTGCGTGTTCGGCCCCGTTGCCATCTCTCTTTTCATCATCAGATCCGATCCACCACGTAGACTATCCCAGATCAGACAACGCCTGCTTGCCCCAGTCTCCCCAGCGCCCCGTACTCAAAACCGTCTCAGAGTGAGTGGAGAACCAATTAGCAACCTTGCCCTCGTCCAAGTGCATGCCTGTCGTTCCGATTCTTGGTCATCTAGAGATTCCAGGGGATCCAGGTAGTGCAGCCCCAGGTTGCCCACTGCTCCAGTCTCCAGAGTCGAGAGTCAGTGTCCGTCTGCTCTTGTCGCTCGACTCTGCCTGCCTCTGCCTCTCTCCATAATTTTTTTTGGGTGTGGAGCCTGTGCAACTGGATCCTTCATGCTACTCGTACTTGTTTCCTCCAGTGTCGGAGACGGCTAGCTGCCACAGTTGCGACGGCGTTTCTAAGTCATACACACTTGTGCATTCAACAGTGGACAAAAGACAACCGCTTCCGCATCGACTGAGAGTGAGCGAGGGACAGAGAGGGAAACGCAGCCAAACAGCCAGACGGCCAAACATCCAAACACCCAAACACTCCAGAGGTGCTTCCACTCACTTACTACCCACGGCACCCAGGGACCTTTCTAGAGATCATCGCCCTCTGCATTGACCGTGGCCCGACGCTGTTTTTCCAATTCTCTCAAGTCCAATTCAATTCAATTCTCCTAGCCCGAGCCAGGATTCGGCTAAAGCGTGCAACAGTGACTGTGTGGTTGCATCAGCGGAAGCGATAAGTGGAAGGCAAAGAAAAGTGTGTGTGGATTCCTCCCTGGCCTTCCTGCACCTCGACACTGCAAGTTCCCAGCAACAGACCCGCCAGCTCTGACCTGACCTGACCCGACCTGACTTGACCAACCTGACTGACGGCAGACCATTGGAAAGTCATTGGGAGTTGTGACTTGCGAATTGCGAATTGCGAGTTGTGAGTTGTGAGTTGTGAGTCTAAACCTCTATCCTCTCTTCGCCGCTCCGCTGCCTCGATCGTTCTACGCCCTCACCGGGAGCGAATGAAGCATTGAGCGTCCCTCAGTAGCATGCTAAACCAACACTGTGGAAGTTGCTCGCACCTATCCTCCGCCATCGACTTCCTCCTCCTCCTCCGTCCAAGATGTTGAGCGAGACGACGATCCAAGTGCAACATCCTCTGTCTATGCCTGCTCCGACGTCATCTGATGGTGTTGGGCCCAACGGCAGCGCAAACAATGGCGAGAACGGTACGTGCCAACCATCTCAGCAAGTCTATCCTCGAGCCTCGAGTTAAATCATAGGACGTGCGGGTTTCTGGAATTGCTTTTCTCCTACCGTCCCTCCCCCCGACCATGAACCCCAAACTAATTCGTTCTGCAGTCGGCGCGTCCAACTCCAAAGCTGCCAATAACTTCCCTCCGCCAAAAACAGATAAACCAAGGCCTCATGTGTGTGGTACCTGCCAGAGATCGTTTGCTCGATTAGAACATCTCAAGCGTCATGAGCGGTCACATACGAAGGAGAAACCATTTGAGTGCCCTGAATGTGCTCGATGCTTTGCGAGGCGGGACTTACTGTTACGGCACCAGCAAAAACTTCATATGACAACGACTCCCTCGTCGAGGCCTAGGAATCGGAGGGAAAGTGCGGCGAGTAGTACTGCTGGCCCAGGGCGGGTGCGTAAAGGTTCCGTCGCCAATGGTCATGGAGCTGCAACGATGCGGCCGAGAGCAAATACTATTAGCCACGTTGATGGAGCCCATATGCAGTTAATGGCTGCTGCGACCTCAAATGCTGCCAGAAGCGCCATTGCTCCAGTACACAGTCGCCACCCCAGCCTAGCTGGACTGCCAATGCAGAATGAATATCACTTTGGTGGCATGTCTGCCGCCTTGGGTCATCGCGGCATAAATCTTGGCTTACCGAAACTAGAAACACAGACATTCAATAATATGGAATTTGGGGGAGGTTTAAGGACTGCACCAGTTGCGGGGGGTTTCAATCCAGAGTATGACTTTGAGAATTTCCTCTTCGGCCCAGGTTCGACAATCAACCCCAATGCCCTCCATTACAGTGATTCTCCACAATCTATGGCCATAGATGCAGCCTCTCCATACCACCAGGCGTTTCAAGACATGTCTGTAAGCCATACTTTAGATGAGAATTTTGACTGGATGAACGGTTTCGATCATCAAATGTCATTCCATGACCCGAATGAAAATGCTATAGATGGGTCGTCTCCGTCTGCAATTAGCACGGCTAGTCAGAGTGGCATAAGTGAAGTCATGCTGGATGGCTCAAATAATCCCGCAGCTTCGTCACAATCGATGTGGCAGCAGTCGATGATGGCACCACCCATGATGACACCGAATCATTTTAACATGGACCTTGGAAACACAGGATTTCATGATTTGATAAATAGCAGTCCTATGTCCCCACATAGTCTCCAACAGAAGAATTTGAATGACCCCTATTTCTCAACACCACCACCATCCATGAGTTCATTAAGCCCATCCATTATGTCGGGAATTACCACACAAGCTTTTCACCCGCCGATGAATTTGGGACCAGAGACCCCTATATCTATGAGTGGCAGTATGCATTCGATTTTACCACTGACCACGATCACGGACTCTACACGACAATCGCTTCTGGCTGCACTTTCTCAATGCACCCCATTTGGCGGACGAAAATATTCATTCCCAGCCACGAGTTCACCACTTTCTCCCCATTTCTCAAGCCGGATAAATAATGTCAGCGATCCGTCAAGGAATCTTCCTAGTAAGTCAAAGTCCATTCCGCCCTATTTTTATAGAGAAAGACTATTCGGCGTTCAAAAAATGTTTTGAGATGATTGAATTTACTTTCAGAGGACCGAAAGAAAATCTACTCGAAACTGGAGAGCTCTTATTTTTCTTGGTGACTGACATTGTTTTAGGTACTCAAGACTTGCAACGCTACGTCGGAGCCTATATTCGATACTTTCATCCCCACATGCCATTTCTTCATATACCTACTTTGTCATTTGATGTCCCAGCTCATGTGAATGATGGCAGAGGTAATGCAGGCCTAGTAGGCGGCCGTGGCTGCCTTATACTTTCTATGGCTGCTATTGGTGCTTTATATGAGATGGAACAAGTACAGTCGAAAGAACTTTTCGACTCAGCGAAGAAAATGATCCAACTTTATTTGGAGGAGCGAAGAAAAGCGGATGTTCGGAAGGCGGATCATCGGAAAACAAGTGTCGATCATGGCTCTCGACTCTCGGAGAATTCGGTTCATACTCCAGTTTGGCTTGTCCAGGCAATGCTTCTTAATGTCGTTTATGGCCATAATTGTGGCGATAAGACAGCTGGTGATATCGCCAGTACGCACTGTGCTGCGCTTGTAAGTCTTGCTCGAGCTGCCGAATTGCTTCGACCACAATCGTTACAATCTCAAAATCAACAAGATGTCCACATGAGCGAGGAGTCAATGTCCCCAGAAGACTGGAACAGTGGTATGCCCAAGAATGAGATTCCAGACGAACACCAAGAATGGTATAGTTGGAAGGCAATAGAGGAGCGTAAGAGGACACTTTACGCAGTATTTATCCTTTCCAGCCTTCTGGTGTCTGCCTATAACCACACTCCCGCGTTGACAAACTCGGAGATAATGCTCGATCTGCCCTGTGACGAAGAGTTCTGGGCTGCGGAAACAGCACAATCATTCTATGCGAAAGGAGGTGTCCGGGTGACGAACCACAACCAGGTGACATTCCACGACGCATTGGGCGAGCTTCTACGTACCAGTGAAAAACAGCAACAACGTCAGCATGTAAATGGGCAAATGTTCGGATCTGGCGTGAATGTGCAAGATATTCCAAATGTAGGTGTTCTCCCTTCTGAAACAAAAATCCGCTGGTTATTCGGCACTTCATGAATTTGAACCCTTGGCACTGACACTGTTTGCAGAGCGATCTCAAACCAAGTACATTTGGTTGTCTGGTGCTCATTAATGCTTTGCACAACTATATTTGGGAAACCAGACAAAGGCATCACAACAAAATATGGACCAACGAGGAAACGGAGAAAATGCACCGTCACATTGAACCAGCTCTGAAGGCCTGGCAAGCTGCATGGGCAAGCAACCCTCATCACAGTCTCGAGCGGCCAAATCCTTACGGATTTGGTCCCTTGTCTGCCGATAGTATACCACTCCTGGACCTTGCCTACGTTAGATTGTTTGTGAACCTATCTCGATCGAAGGAAAAATTCTGGCAAAGGGATTGGGATGGCATGGCTGAAGAATTATCACGTGGTAGTGAGATCATTCAACATGCTGAGCATTCTCCCGAATCGAATGCAGAATCTTCAGATCCATCAGAGACCTCTGCCGCAAGCTCCGTGTTCGTTGACTCCCCACCAACATCAACATCGTCTCCCGAGTTTAAAGCCTCCCGATTACCTCCCAATGGCCTTCCAATATCACAGTCAGTTTCAACATCCAAACGCGAACGTCATCTAAGGAAGGCGGCTTTTTATGCCGCAGACTCGCTCTCCATGTCTGACAAATTGGGAGTAACATTTGCAGACTTCACTTCTCGAGAGCTTCCACTGCAATCGGCAATGTGTGCATTTGATTGTGCTCAGGTTCTCGCTGAATGGGTGGCAACTGTGCAAGAGCGAGTGGGACGATATCTAGGCATACTTGGGAAGGACGATATCGATCTCAGCCAAGTACCTGGCATTATGCTTCTTGAAGAAGAGGACTGCAAGTTGCTCACGAAGATCCAAGAGGTCCTCAATAGTGCTGAAATCAAAATGAACTATGAGCTTGCAGGTATGGGAGCAACCGCCCAGTTGAATAATGCACAAAGAATTACTGGATCGGATAATTTCGGGTATGGAAGCAAGATTCTAAAAGTCACAGCCTATATGTTGGATAAGGCTGCTGTCTGGCCTGGTAAGCAATTGAGTTTAGCACTTAACATTCTTGGCTAAATTGTATTACAGTAACACACCTTATGGCTCGGAGCCTAGAGACTCAAGCCAACCACATGCGCGCCCGAGCTGAGGATTCAGTAGCTCAGCGGGAGTAGTGGTTCTAGGAAATTCTCCCTAGCAAGG
Source organism: Haplographium delicatum (assembly GCA_037952705.1). Classification (NCBI taxonomy): domain Eukaryota; kingdom Fungi; phylum Ascomycota; class Leotiomycetes; order Helotiales; family Hyaloscyphaceae; genus Haplographium; species Haplographium delicatum. The sequence continues at coordinate 34,399 of JAPZPC010000117.1, forward strand.
GGACATTCCAAAAATAAAAGCAAGCGTCAAAAAATTACACTTGAAAAGCACGGAGAGAGCTGTCTGTAAAAGCGCGGAATTTGGCAGATGGCATTTACTGTCTGCCACACCTTCCCTCCCCTGTCATCGTCCTGGTACACCAGGACAAAATACTATCGTTCATGAATCGAGTTAGGTTCATATATCTGACTACTTAACTTCTTCGGAACTACGAGAGCTGGTCAACTAACGAGTTCCGGTTTTTGATCACGGCATATTCACAACCTTGATCAAAGCATTTGGAGATTTGCTTTTTTTTCTACCTAGGACCTCACGGTTTTTTCCAGTCGGAGCTATTTTTTTTACGCCACGACTTCATTGGCGATGATACAAACGATCTCGTCTTATACACACTCGCTCACCTAACCCTTGTATCTGCGTTCGGAATCAGAGAAACCTACAGAAAGAGTTTAATAATATTGCTGAATAGTCTCCATGGAACTGGTTACGGGGCTGGCTTTGTTTATTTTGGGTATTTTGGAGGCAAACCGCATGGCGTGGGCGGGAAGAAGGAGTCTTCTCGATATTTTATTTTTCTGTTTGATGAAGTCGATGATTATGAACACAGGGGTGGCGAAAAGGGAAGGGATGTTGATGTGAGAAGATGTAATTGAACAAACTAAAAAGGGGAGTGTGTCTGGGTTGTGGGTTAGGATTAGGGCTGGAGCTGGATGGGAAGATCCAAGGTGTTCATAAGGGATGGAAAATTCAAAAACGTACGGCGGGTGGACTTTTTGGATCAGCTAGAGGAATTTAGTTGATTAGCAGATTAACTAGGTAGTCTGTCCAAAGAAGGGCACAGTTGGTGGTTCTCCAGATGTGGAGAAGAGGAAAAAAATATATATCTCAATCCCGTGTCAGTAGACGTCCAAGGTTCCAGTTCCTTTCTTTTCCACCCCCAATTCAATTCTCACACCTGTCGAATCGATTACCAGGGTGACATCCCGATCTCCGAGAACGATTGATTAACCTCAGTCCTTTTTCCACGGCTTGTCCCTTTGCGTGCTGAACGGCGTCGGTTACAGTGAACAGTACCAGGTACGGTAGGGTTTGGGTAGATTGACAAAATTCACAAAGAGTGAGTTACAGTACGGCATATGCATGCGGGGGGGGGGGGGTGGATGTGCAGGAAGCAGCGAAATGGTAAGCATCCGGTTCAGGAAAATGAATAAGGGGAGAGCCCCTGTGCCGTCAGCCCACCACCAGGAGGGGCAGGCAGCAAGACAAGGCAATGGAATGGACGGAACCAAGGATGATAACTTGTAGTACAGGCATTGAAAACCGTCTCTCTATCTGTACGACGGGTTGAGCGATGATCGCTACTGGGGATCAGGTCGGTGAGAGCCCTCGCCCTCGCCCTGCTCTACTGGAATGAAAAATACGGAGACAGCCCAGAAGGCTTGCTGGATGGTTAATGTTTGTTTTTGATTGCTTTTTAACTTTGTCTCTCTCATAATGCCAAGAACCGGTCTGGATATATCTCGCTCATATTTTTCTAAGGTCGTTTAGTTCGAGAGGGGAGGGACGTGGGTGGTAGAAAACGCCCCGAAGATTTGCTCTAGGAAAATTAATAGCGGAAGGCCGTGCCAGGCCATGTGCAGTGATCGGGGGGGGGGATAGTTCCGAGAGGATTTTTTTATTTCCATAAGTTCGAATGACGGGGAATTTTCTTACCGATCATGTCCATCAGAGAGTAGACAAAGTGTGGTGTTCAAGATGATCCATCCGTCAAACGTTGGTTCCTTCGGGACTTGCCTGGGGTTATTATATATCGTGCAGCACTTCCACTTCTGATTCTGTTCCCACCCCCCCCCCTGAATGGGAAAAACTCTATTATCATTATAACAAAGACGTCACCACTCACCTTACCTCGCTCACCATCCTTTGTGACACAGAATGAAAGCTGCAGTCCTTGTATTTTCCCCTACCGGCAGGTAAAGCCGTCAACCGTAAAATCCAAGGGCGGGGCCAAGAAAACCACGCAGCTCTGCGGGGCGTCTGGGCTCTTTCCACCATGGCTCACATGCATCCGGCATACAATACCAAGCCTACCAAGCATACCAAGCATACCAAGCATACCAAGCATACCAAGTATTGATACCAAGACCACCCGGAATTTGGACTGCTGCAACTGTGCAACCGTTACTGCAGCTCTGCAACTCTGTACCAGGAAGGAAGTCAGACCGGAGAGCATCCTTCTGCACTAGCCCTGCGCGAGTTGAATTGGGTTGGAGTTGCGGTTGGATCTGAGGGAGTTTGTTCTTCCCGAGTCAGCAATTGCGGGCCTCGCGGGGCTCACTATGTTGTACCTGGCGACTTTCTCCGACGTAGTAAACGACTGATGTTTCGTTTTGTTTGGTTGCATCGCATTGCGTCGTGTTGCGTAATGCAATGCACACTATTCTGATTTGGGGTTCTTACTGGAGGGAGGGGTGAGGCTGAGGTGGGGTGAGGAGGGGAGGGAGAAGAGCTTGAGGTAGAGGGGTAGAAACAGATCTGGGGCAGAGATAGAGGGGCAGAGATAGAGGGGCAGAGATAGAGGGGCAGAGGTAAAGCAGAGGTAAAGTAAAGGTAGAGGTGGGGGGTATTATTCTGTCCTCAACCTCCTCTCCATTTTTTGGGCAACGTTGGTGGTGTATGAGTGCTCATCCTCCGACTTCTCTTCCGATGCCCGTGTCGAGCCATGGTGGATCTGGAGAAGCTGACGGATGCACGTGTAAGACGCTGAGGCCGTTGGATGGCTATCGTGGAAAATGGTGGAGTTGGGAGTCCTGAGGACAGTAAGTTATCCCCGTGAGACAGTCATCTTTTTGTTCAGCTCTGGGCGCCGGGAGGTAGAGCTGAAGGTTGTCACACCAGATATTTCTTTTCGTGAAGAGGCTGGCGTTGAAGATTATGTATTTGCGTCGAGCCGTCCCGGCATCTTTTCAGCTTTTAGACGTTGTGTTACTTGGCTGAAAGAGGGCTGAAGAAGTCCGGGAGAATTAAATACTCAGTTGTTTCCCTCGGTCGTAGAAACTATTTAAAGAATGCTGGGTTCAATTTCCAGGCGTCTCTCGGCAACATTGAAATCAACCTTTAATGGTTCCCCAGCGAAGCGTCAAATCTCCGTCACCAAAACTCTTCCAGACAATATGGATACCACCGGGCTATCGATGAGTTCCATCCCTGAGAAAAATAGAGCCATAGGCAAGAAATGGATCATTGCGTGTGATGGTGTGTCCTTTGTTTATTCCGTTTTTGAGCCTTGTAGCGAGAAATCAGAGAGGCAATCATGCTGACCATTTCTAGGAACCTGGCTGGTAAAGCACCCAATTCCATTTATTATTCTATTCATATATACTACTGTAATAGAAGATTCCAAAACTTACTTGGCACTTGGAGTAGAACGCCGATTCAGGCACTGACAGTTCGGCATTTGCGCCCTCAACGGCTCAGATCCCCAGTAATGTCGTGCGTGTGGTGAGAGGTATCAAGCACTTTGATCGAGCCGGAACGCCCCAGGTTGCATTCTACCAGCGCGGTATTGGAACCAGCAATTTCGAAGACAAGGTCGTAGGTGGCATCACGGGCGGCGACATCTCGGAGCACATCCGGGAGGCGTATGCTTTCCTCGCCAACAATTACAATCCCGAGACCCAGCTCGATCTGATGGATGCCTCTAAACCTATGGACGAAATTGTTCTCCTGGGCTTCTCCCGCGGTGCCTATACCGCGAGATGTATTGCGAGTTTAATTTCGGACATAGGCCTCATGACTGAGATAGGCATGGAGAGCTTCTGGGGCATCTTTGGGGATTGGATGAACCAGGATATGCCAGGCAGGGGGAGTCAGTGGTTCGAGAGTGTTTATGGCAAGAAGATTCCATTCACAGATCCTGAGTATCGAAACACGTTGGTGAGAGTAAGTCGGCTTCCTTGAGAGGTATAAAACAATAAAGTTGATGGATAATAGGACAAAATAACCCGCTGGGGGATGCCTATAAGAGCTGTATGCGTATGGGACACTGTCGGTAAGGTTATTTGAGATTTTTTTTTTCTACACTCCTAGCTAAACTGTCTAGGTTCATTGGGTATTCCACTGCCATGGAATAGCAAGAACGTCAAGCCATACTCTTTCGTAAACACGGAGGTGCCTCAACATGTTCAGCACGCATTCCACGCCCTGGCCATCGACGAGCACCGAAACCTCTTCAGTCCAACTCTCTGGGAAGGACCAACTCAGCCCAATAAACTCAAGATCCTGAAGCAATGCTGGTTCCCAGGCTCTCACTCCAACATCGGCGGCTCTTACCCAGATGCCGGAATCTCCAACATTACACTGGCATGGATGGTCAGCCAGTTAGAAGACAACGATGGGGGGATTGTCTCCTTCAACCCGGACTATCTGGACTGGGTGCAAGACCTAAATGCCAAATACTATCTCAAAACCGAGAAGGCGGTGCGGCCCTGGGGTTTCGGCAAGCTATACGACTCCTCCGTCGTGACAGACAAGGTGTCGTTGGCCGAGTCCTTCGACCCCATCCCTCGCACCCCGGGAAGGTACAAGAGAATTGACCTCGAGACCGGAACGCCGACGCCCTCCACGGAGCCCTTGAGACATACCGGAGAAGTTATCCATCGCTGCGTCAGGGTGCGGATCGACGGCCACGGCAAGGGCGAGGAGGAAGCCGTTCCCGTAGCCCTCGTCGAGAAACTGCTCAACGTGGTGAGAGGCCAGGTCATCCTCAAGGAGCTGTCGAGCTATGTCAGTCCCGCTCTGGTTAACTATACCCTCGTGGAGCCGCCGAGCGTGAAGGCCGAGACTGATCACTCGGCCGCCGGCCCCAGCGGGGTCGTGTGGAAGGGAAAAGATGGGTTGGGGAGTATCCCCGAGGATTTCCTCGGAAAGACTGAGATTAGATTGTTGGAGAGGAGTGTGCAGAAGCTTCAAAAGTGAACAAGGTTGATCCGACATATAGATATGTAAAGGATTTTCAGGAGGTGTCTGACGGAAATACAACGTTTGTCTAAATTGATAATAGACACTGAGGAGGTTTTCATAAAGGTCTTTTTTTTTTTTCAAGCGTGTTTGGAGTTGGGATTTTGGGGATTGTTCTCATATATAGTAGGTTGGCCTTGGTGGCAGTGCCCTTGTATTTTTTGGTTTGTTTGGTAATAGGGGGACTATGGATCAAGATCGCGGTCAACTCATCCTAAAATGTCTCTTTAGAGAATTGAATACTTTCCCGACCCCCTATTATGGTATTTTGAATTCTCGGCTAGCACGTCCAATTCTGAAAACATATTGGTAGGGAAGCAGTCCTACAGGTTAATGGAAGAAATGGTCTATGTTCGAACTATCAGCGTTTAGACTCTAACAGAGCATACATACTAAAAATTTCCTTTTATGAAGGGGCAAAATCAACCATCTGAACATAACCACACCCCTTACACAGAAATAAAGCTTTAAGTATAATCATTGAGGTCTGTACTATAGGTCTATTTTTCAAGACAAGCTCATCTCAAGGGTATTCAACACCTTCACGCAATGTATTTGTAACTCCCCAGTATCCTATATGCCCAACTGAAAGCCGTCCGTCCTATCCCACCCCGCCCCGTCCTGCTGTCCTCTTATGTGAAAGCATTTGTTGCTTGATCCAATCCATTTATTCTAAACACTCACTTCAACCTGCGCAACAACCTCCTGGACGGCAATTTTCTCAGTACCAACATCCTTCTCCAATGCCTCTGCAAAATCTTTAATCAGCTTGTCATAACTCCCTTGAATGGTCGTCTTGATAAATGACATCAGCATCCTGTTGCTGGTCACCTCCCCATATTGTTCGATCATCAAACCTTCACCATCCGCTTCGGCATCTGTAACCTTCCAAATTGTCGCGCTATGCACCGCCATGGGGGCATGAGTCATGCTAATCATCCCATCTGGCGTACACTGCATGCTGGTCTCGTAGGTGATCGAGTCGGGGATGAACCTCTTCGCCCATCCACCTCTCCACGAACCCCCCGCCTCGGCGCCGGAGTCGGCAGATGAGGACGCAGACATCTCCTCGACGACCTGGTAGACGGGGATGACTTGTTCGGGGCCAGTGGCTGGAGGTTTGCGTGCCGCGGGTACTTGTTTGAAGAAGGCTTGGGAGGAGGATTCAGGTAGCAGTTCGTACGATTTAATGATGGGGTTTAAGGCCAGCATCTTGGCATTATCGTGGAGAAAGGCTAGACATTGCGCTCTTGTTATGTTTGGGGCGAGTTTGGTGACGGTCCTAATTTCTGTTGTGGTATTAAGGATAGCTGTAGTTGTCAGCTTTGGGTTGCCTTTGCCCGAGAGTTGGAAGAAGGGTAAGCTTACATGACATGGTTGGAGAATGGCAGAGTATCTGAATGTTTGTTTGGGAGATGTAATGAAAATATTGCGACGGGGGAGGTTTAGACTGAGGCTGGAGATTGATTGAAGAAAGGGAAGAGGTCAGAAAGGTACATACGTAAGCTGTAAGCTGCAAGCTGTAGTGATAGAATACGAAGTTTGCGACAGAAATGAAACCCGAACTATGAGGAAAAGCGCCAAACCTTAACTTGTCATAGCTGATGCACACCAAAACCAATGCTGAGCACTTGTATGTGCAAGTCTAGATCGCGGTCAGATAACTGCTGCGAGCTAATGGTTTGCAACTGGCCAAAAATCTCCGGCGTGATCACCTCTCTGTATTGGACGGCTTTTCATTTTTGCTTGCCAGTCACTTGCTGGATCATTGAGGAGTAACGATAGTTGCCACAGCCTCATCCGAGACAAAGGCGATGTATTGGAAGGAGCCTCTCAAAGGTGGGCAATTGATAAATGGGTAGTTTTACCTTGACACCAAGCAGAAGCTAGAGAGATGTCTTGTTTGTTGACGGCAGAAACTGGCTGTCGCGAGATGCGTGGCGTGCGGTCAGGGAGTCCCCGCGCACACGTGATACCCGTACCCGTACCCGTACCCGAGGTGTCACTATCGTATGGACTCGTACTCCGTACAGTAAGTACTGTATACCTTATACTCTACTCAAATCTATATACCTTCCAATAGCATAACAGCATAACACGATGACTATGGCTTATGACCAATGTCTGTCTCTACCAAGCGTGAATTGCAGACATATCCAGTCCAAGGACTGCAACGTTACCTTCATAACTGTTTGCGCTTTGTGCTGTCGATCTTCTTCTTCAGTTGGTAAAGCATACCGACAGTAGTTCTACAGTAGTTCTGTGCCCCGCGAGCCCGTTCGACTTTTTGCTGGCATTCTCGTGCCAGCTCGGTTTAGTTCATACCGAGTATCGTCTTTCTCTTCGCAAATCAGCAAATATCATTGGGCTAGGGGGAGCCGTCGCATCCGATCGGTTTAATTCCTGAGTCTTCTTACTCTGTACAGTCCACCTCCGAACCCGATGAGCCAGGACGGGCAGCGGTACTCCAAATGACATGCCGCGGGAACCCATGTTCTGTGCAGCGGAAGGCTTGTGGGTGTGGCGCTCGTGTCAAATCCGGGCAGGGTGGTAGCGCCTCACTCGTCATTTTCGTGATGGAACATTTCATGTCAAGAGAGCCCACGCGATACCCACTTGTAAAATGGAGATGGAATAATGACGGAAGCGGTAACCATTCTATGTCGCATCAACAAGTGTTTCGGTAGAATCCCTCAAAATGTACTTCTTGTTCGACGACCAAAAACTAAGTAAGAGAGAGATTGATGTGGAAGGACGAAAAATCAGGCCACGCTCTCTTACCCTCCTACCTTCATTGCCGTCACTTTCTCCATGGTAAAGATCCCAGCTCGTAAGCCTTAGGCTCCGCTAAATCCTTAATTCGACCTGCCGTACTCGGCCCGATTTTGCATGGATGCTGTATATGAAGAAGAACAAGTTCGTTCTTCTTCCTTTCCGTATTCTGTTAGTGATATCCGATTTCCAACTCTTCAGTGGAGGATCAAAAATGCCCGATATTTAGGCCGGTGTTTGATAGCCACGTCGTCATTCTCGTTACGTTCTCCCCTGGAAACTTGGGGTAACAGGTTGTGGAAAGCATGCGAATGCCTTCAGAAGATCGGCAGCCCTAACGTCGGTGTGCCGACCGATCAGCCAAATACAATTCCCAAAACTGAGGTTTTCCCGTCCTCGGTTGCTTGGCCCCCGCATCACTGGTCATTACCTCTCCACAAGAATTGTTTAGTGCGGGGCGGGCTTGAAGTACTCTACTTCACTCGTGATCATCGTTTTGAAGTTGGATGAATCCCAGTCCAGCTTGGCCATGGTTGACAATAATGACATGCTTTTCGGGCCTTCTTGGCCTCTGTGCTGTTGAAACATATATCTGCAACATCCCCGCGTACGATCTTCCTTTTTTTCCCTCCCAGAAAGACAAGGCCTTAAGGTCATAACTACAAGTGAAAGTCGACAAAACTATACAGGGCTGTCGGTATCAATATTTTCAATATGGTTTACGTTGTGGGTAATGTCTACGTGATCGCCGCCGTTGCGGTGGTTGGCGGTGCCCTTTTCGGTTTCGACATCAGTTCTATGTCAGCCATTATCTCTACGAAAGCGTATCTTTGTTACTTCAACCAAGGCCCTCTGTATATGGACACTGACGGAAAATGCTCTGGACCAACTCCAAATGTGCAAGGTACGATATTCAATAAACTCTTGACCGTTGCTGTTCTAATCGTCTCAAACAGGAGGTATTACGGCCTCCATGCCTGGTGGCTCGTGGCTTGGTGCCCTGATCTCTGGTTACATTTCTGATATCTTAGGACGGAAGAAAGCAATCCAAATTGGCTCAGTGATTTGGTGCATTGGCTCCATAATCGTTTGCGCTTCACAAAATATTGGAATGCTGATCGTTGGTCGTATCATCAACGGATTAGCCGTCGGTATCTGCTCTGCTCAAGTCCCAGTATATATCACTGAGATTGCACCACCTTCCAAGCGTGGACGACTCGTGGGATGCCAACAATGTGAGTGATCAGATAGAAGTATCATATTTGGAACTTCAAAAGTGCTAATGAGAAAATAGGGGCCATTACTTGGGGTATCCTAATCATGTTCTACATTTCGTATGGTTGCTCGTTTATCAGCGGAGCTGGCGCTTTCAGAGTCCCATGGGGCCTGCAAATGCTTCCAGCCATCTTCCTCTTCGGCGCCATGTTGTTCCTTCCTGAGTCTCCTAGATGGCTAGCTAAGAAAGACAGATGGGAAGATGCTATCCGCGTCCTTGCTCTTGTTCACGCCAGTGGGGATACAAATTCGCCTTTCGTTGCCAAAGAAATGGCAGAGATTCGTGAAGTTGTTGAGTTTGAGCGTGCCAACTCTGACGTGACATATCTGGAATTGCTCAGCCCGAAGATGATTAACCGAACCCATATCGGAGTTTTCACCCAGATTTGGTCTCAACTTACTGGCATGAACGTCATGATGTGTGAGTACCCCAAAGCCAGTTTTGTATTCAAGATATGATACTAATAAAAAACAGATTACATTACTTATATCTTCACCATGGCCGGCTTAGGAAACGACGTCCTCCTCCCTTCATCTATTCAGTTCATCATCAATGTCGTGATGACAGTCCCAGCCCTCCTGTATGTCGACAGATGGGGACGTCGTCCAACTCTTCTCGTAGGAGCTTTCTTGATGTCACTATGGCTTTTCATCAACGCCGGTTTACTTGCAACTTACGGCAAAGTTCCCTATTTACATGAATTCTCCAATGCCGCAGAATCAATCTCCATTACCGGACCACCCGCAAAAGCCGTTATTGCATGCACGTATCTCTTTGTCGCATCTTATGCTCCTACTTGGGGTCCAGTTTCTTGGATCTATCCTCCAGAATTGTACCCCTTGCGTGTGCGAGGAAAGGCCGTGGCTCTTTGTACCTCAGCCAACTGGGCATTTAACTTTGCACTTGCATATTTCGTCCCCCCGGCTTTTGCCAACATTCGCTGGGAGGTCTACATTGTCTTCGGCGTGTTTTGCGTGTCCATGTTCATCCACGTCCTCTTCTTGTTCCCCGAGACTAGCCAAAAGCCTCTCGAAGAAGTTGAGGAGATCTTCGACGACACCACGCCCGGCAGCTTCAGATACCTTGGTACCCCAGCTTGGAAGACTCATGTCGATACTCACGCTAGACGACTTGAGAGGGGAGAGATGGATGCCGAGGAGAAGTTTGGCAGGAGTGCCAGCCACGACGAAACACCTGCTGCGGCTCCCCCGGTGCAGAATACTGCTGTTGAGGATAAAGCGATGTAGTAGGATATAATGTAAAAGTAATGTGATGAGAAGAGGAAGATTGTCAAACATATCGTTAGCTGAATGGAATGAATCAATACAAACTACTAAAATTGTGCTGAGTGTTAAATTGCCCTAATAATTGAATCGCCCCCTCAATAAGAAATTAGCCTTGCTATCTGAATGTCCCTTCCTCAGCCCACTAGCTAGAGGCATCCAACTTCATAATATGACAAATATATAACGGAGGATGATGTCTAATTTTTAATTTTTTTTTCTCTCAATGCTCTCTTATTGTTTTCTTAATGTTCCCACGTTAAATAATATCAAGACGGATTGCCATTCTGATGGCCTTGTTTCGACCTCCCTGATTACAGACATAATTTTATAAGCAATACACAATTAAGTATAAAAATTACCTTTTATAAAATTCCTTATGTTTCTTGACGTTTTCTCAACGTTCTCTTAATGTTCTTCTCTATTAATTTACAGATTTTTGGAAACCCCAGCAGCAACCAATATATGAATTGAGGTGGGCGATATATCGTGTACTGGATAATCCTTACTTCTGCATTGCGAACCTGTAATTTGCTTCCTCGTCCTAGACTCGCGCCTCACCCATGCAATCAATCATCTCGAGTTTTTTTCATTGCAGGTAGCCGCTTGGTCTCTTCGTAATCTCCTTTTGTTCTTCGATCCCGGCCGCTTTCTGGCTTCGTTGCACCAGGGATTTGTAACCATATTATTGCAAATATACCCATGGTGACGCTAACTTTGTGGCCATATTTCTGAGCTATTTCCGAATACTAGAATGTGTTCTTCAAACCACTCCGATTGGTTTAGGCACCCACGGTCCTTTCCATAAACTCCACCCTGGTTCAGTATCATTCATAGCAAGCTCGACATCAGGCTCGTTCGATTGAAATACAATGTTTTCCGGGCTTTCCAGTTTGCTTTCCATATCTTTTAACTGAGCTCTTACTCCATCTAAATGTTTAGGCGTCTTATCAAGGGCGATTGGGTCGTTTTCTACATCGGTATTATTTTCGCTCAACAACTTTTGCTGTAGGCGAAGACATCGAAGCAAAATCCTACTATCATCTGCTGTTGCCTGTATTTCCACCAGAGCATTCAACAGTTCATCTTCATCCCAGCGTTTCAGGGATATTTCCATCTTCTGGCGAATCTCATCATCTTCCTGCTGAACAAATTCTTCCACAAAGGTTTTGCAGTCCGAATCGCTTGGGATATCTTTTGGCAACTTTACCCAGTAGTAGTCCCAGATCCAGCGTAGTGCCTTTTGAGTTGCAGTGCGAAGTTTAGGCAAAGAGGGTAATTCTTCATGCGTGGCTTGGTGACGAAGTTCCACGTAGGTTGCTGGAAGTCCGATGCTCTTTGCAATATGATACATGCTTAGCTTTCGACGCTTGTCTTGATGACTATCCAGAAGACCTGTCACGAACCTAAGTTTGAATAAGTCAGTCAAGTGACCACGAAACTTCTCTCAATTCTAAAATGTGAGAAACAAAAAAACTATTAGGCCAAAAGGGAATATGCTCTTGTTCTGTTTCTGCAGTAACGCTCCCTGGCTGCTATTTTCATTTTTTGAAGGGAAGATTCTTGAGCTCAAGTTATGAAAGTAAAAATCTGGTTTCAAAAGGAAAATTTGATGAAAAAAGCCAACATATCTAATAGGAGTAGAACAGGTACGTTTCACAACTTACCTACAGAACGCAGCGGAATACGCAGCCCTAACACAATACGACGAATTGCCAGGCACGTCATTAAGCACGGCCGAGTTCAGAATGGCAGTCGACTCAACCAAGTGCGGGCAATTGCCCCTCTGCATCCATACTGAGACTTGGGCTACGGCATGCTGACGGTCCTCGTCATTTACCAGATCTCCGGCGCCGGGATAGAGTTTTTCGCGGACGTGGAGAAGTTCGGTCAGGTTGCGCCAGGGAGTGATCACATATTGTACCATTGCGAAAGCCTCAAAGAAAAGAAAGCCTCGTTTCGTCCAAAATGATCCGAGAGAATAGACAGCTGTTAAAACTTGTCGTAAAAACTGGTTTTTGTAGAATCTTTCTCTAGCATTCGAAGTCGATGTTTTGATATTAGGGTTTAGCGGCTTGAAATTTGGGCCAAGGCGCGTGAACTGTATTTTAAACCTTAGAACTAAGGTTAAAACTAGCCGAATTGTGCAGACTTCATAAATTATCTTCCATTCGATCATGAGTTCTAACCCTTCACAAAGCTAGAATATTACGTCTAGAGAACCTCACCATCAGAGGTAATTAATCGATCAGCAAGGGCTCGAGAATGAAAATCAGTTCTTAAGCTACAGTACACATAGTAAAGGAGGCCAACTGTAGGCGAGCAAACAACCCCTATCCTCCGTTTCATTTAGACGAGGTTAAACGATATCACGTGTCTCTTAATGAGTGACGAAGCTAGGACGGATAGGTAATGAACGACCTTTTATCCCAAAAGCCTCAAAAGAGGGAGGGACAAGGGGAGGTTAAAAGATGACAATTCTCGACAGTGGTAAGATTCGTGGGATAATTTATAATTTCAATCTATAATTTTTATCCTAACTCCAATTATCCCGGGGGCGGTTGATTCGTGGTACTTATGAATTCTTTACATCATAGACATCAGCACAGAGACAGTTTTGGGAGTATTTCTTTGTTTTTTTTTCATAAGGCACACGTAAGTTACTCGTACAGTCCCATCCCTTGAAGGATTTAGTGCCAACATAAGCACCCGAGCGATGTACAGTAATGCAGCTTCCGATATCCTAGTCCCGTGGATATCCCGTTATTCATACCGATACCCAGACGCCACGCTAAAATAAAATGCATTCATACAATATCTTAGAACCATCCCGAGCGATCAAATGGTTGGACCAGAACATTACCCTGCCCTGCAGTAGCAGGTTGTACGCTCATGGCCGACACACTCTCTCGTGTTTGCTCCCTATTCTTATCGGGCTGAGCCTCTACCTCATCATCATCTTCTCCCTCTCCATCCTGCTCATCATCGTTTTCGTCTTCTCCGTCATTACTCGCTGGTGGGTTCCATGTTTCCTCCAGCTTCAGACCTTTGCCTGTGGATTCGGTCTTTCGATAGCTAGGCCCAAACAGTTGTGACATCATGAGAGCTCGATAGTTGTCCAGTTGTGGATCTGATGGAGGCGCTTTGGTGGTTTCGGGCGTGTCGTATAATCCCATGCCAATGAGCTCCTCGCCATCATCCTCGTCGTCTGAAAGAGGGTGATATGGAATAGATTCTTCTGCTGGAAATGTTGGCTCTGGATGTTGAATAGGCAGGAAGTTCTCGGGCGTTGGTGGGGCTGTTGTTGAAGTCTCAAACCCATTAACTGCAAAGTTATTCCAGTCAAAATGGGAATACATAGACTGATCTGCATCCTCAGCCGGTCTAGGTACAAAATTGGAGATCGGCTGTTGCATGAATTGTATTTGGTTGGTATGGTATGTTGTATTTGTGTGAATAGAAGTAGAAGGATTCTGGTAGTTGTACTGTGGTTGTTCATAACCTGTGTATGGCATTGATAACGGCGAGAAAGTAGAGGACGGCGAGGTGTATCCAGAATAGACAGCAGGGGATGGTGAGGGGTCGAATTGGAATTGTTGGTGGACGTCGGCTGTTGGGACAGGATATACGTTTTGGTATAGAGGTTGTTGTGGTGCAAGATGAGAGGCCGGATGCCAGCTTACTGGGCGTGTTGATCGATTTGGTATTTGAAGGCCATCGTTTGAAAGTCCTCCAGTAGCCACCAAATTTTGATCCATCATAACAAGTCTCCGCCGATATGCCCCATCAGTCATCACCGTCCTCCGTCTCCCTAATCCTATCGAGCCTCGCGGGCTGTTGCTGCCGCTGTTGGGTTTGGCCACACGTATCGACCCGCTTGTCTTCTGCCCATTCGAGCCTCGAGAATATCTAGAAATATTTGATGAGGCCATCTGCTTTGATACATCATCCAGTAGCATCTCGACTGTTGTATACCCTAAGGCATTCGCCTCCCAGTTCCCGGTATTCATCATCATGGCCTTGAGAAACTTTTCGAAGGTGATATTGAAGATTGGAGTGATAATGAGAAACAAAACGAGAAATCAACGCTCGGTGAACGTCAGGAAATATAAGGAGATCATAGTACAAGGCGAGTGGAACCAAGGCTGTGTACTTTAAGGCCAGATAGAAAAAGGGATCATCTTCTAGATGAAAGCTAGACAGCGGGACGTAGAAATATGGACACTACCTTGTAATTGACTTAAAAAGTTCCGGTATGTCGTCTGTGTCATCTGGCTGATGATGGATGCAACGAACGAACATGGGTTCCTCCAGAGGCAATCCGCCGGGTCTGAGCTTCTTCTGGGGATGTCTGGCTGTTGGCGGTCAAAGTCAAAATAGTGGCCGCGCCCCTGGCCTGCAACATGCAGAGTTCGAAAAGGCAAAGCGGTTCAGGGCCAGGCAGGCGACTTACATCCCGCGGCTGGATACGTATCGTGTGAAGAAGGCAGAACGCGTGCAACAGAAGGAGGACGCCAGGGGTGCGCTGATCAAAGCTGATTGATTATGTCAGTGATCAAAAGTGTGGGAGGGGTCGGTCAATAGCGCCAGCGGGGGAGTTGGGAAGCGGTACTGTACTCTCGCTGTACAGTGGAGGAATACGGTACCGTAGCGTGCCAGGACCGGACAGGACAGTGCCTCCTGTAGGAAGTATGTATTATAGCTCGCAAATCACAAATGGCTGGTCGCGAATGTTTCGCAAGGAGTCAAGGACAAGTTCGAGTAGTGTAAGTGGAGGGAGATGGAAATGGGAATGTTGAAGAGCGGTCAACAAGGGTGGGGTGCGGGACGGGTTCCGAGCGGCGTGGGCCTATCCCTTTTTCCCGCACGCCTGTCGAGCCCGGCAGGGGTGGCGGTATCACATTCCCAACCGACGACGTTCTCGCTTTTCTCAAGCAGACGCCGCCGCTCGTCCACCATCTCCAACCACCATCTCCATCCATCCTCCACCCTTTTCTATCCACCATTCACAATTCACCATTTACCTTCCGCCATCCACATCCATCCCTCGATTCCCTTCCCCCCATGCCATGTTCACCCCCACTAGGGCCAATCATCTCCGGAATCAGGCGGGACGACGGACCCAAACGCTGGTACGGTCCTGTACAGCATCTTGTTCGAACGTCGGGACTGACGACGGGGACTGATGACGGGGACGGCGACTGGCCCTGGGATCAGCCCGGACGAGCTGAACAAGCCCGAATGATTGATCAGTCCAGGGCAGAATTCCCGGCCACATACGTACTCGTCCTGTGCGGAACCTCACTCCGCCATCGTTGAAGACTTGCTTTCCCGGATGGGCAGTGCAATTATAACGGATGGATCATCATCATCATTATTATTCAGGTCTTTCGGTGCAGGCGACCAGCAGAGCCCTGGAAGGATGTGGCACTTGAACATGTGGCACACACCCTTCACTGCACTACTCACCCCAGGGGAAAAGAAGAAAAAAAAAAGGCACCAAAAGCGCGACTCGGTCACGAAAATAATGCATCCCACTATTTCTCCGTTCTCGACTCACTTCAAGATTGGGTGCCGCCGACCCTCCGCAGCGGACTCCCGTGCTAAATTACTTCCGGGCTAGTCGAGGCTTGGAACCTTCCCTGACAACGGTGGGGAATAAGACGGAGAACTCACTCAGTAATACAGTAATAGGACTCCTCCAGGCGTGCAGGTTTGGGACTACGAAGTAATCTCGTGATGAAAGAGTCCCAGGGAATTTAGTTTAGTCTCAACTACCGCGCAAGAAAAGCGACTAACCATGGTTATTGAATTTTCATCTCCATGTCTGTTTAATTGATGAGGTGGCGACCGACGCCAGCCTGCCAACATACAGTAAGCTTCACCTGGCAACATGAAAAGGCCGAGAAGGGCAAATCATGAAAGCGCCTTGTGTTTCCAATGGTGGCGGCCACTTGAAGTTGAGTAGAGGGTGCGCGAATGCGAAGGCTATCTATCATCATGATCGAATGCCGGCAAATCTCCAAGTGGCCCGTTCAGGCGAGGGCTGTTGGTCTGTGGAAGGTCGGAGGTGGTATGCATGTCAACGCCAAAACAGCCTTCGCTCTGTGCGGCAACTCCGTCACGATTCAAAATGAAATTTCAGCATGAACCCGTGAAGCACAACGTGCTTTGTGTACAGTACGTACTCTACTGCGATGCACGTCGGGCCACGGCAAGCAGATCGCGCTCCAGAAACGTGACCAGCAGTGTGCATGCAAGTGGCATATGAAAACGTTTTAAACCCTTGTTCAAGAACCCAAGGAGACCAGGGCTGCATCCAGGGCTCCAAGAGGCTTTGTTTGGACTTTGCTGTCGAAGCCGAAAATGCGGGCCATTGGGTTGGAGATGATCCATGGACAATCAAGCTGTAGAAGCTTCGCTCAAGGTCAAAGATCCTTGCTGCATCGCATCGACTCGACATCGGGGGACACGAGGGCAAGGCAGGGAATAGCAAGGATGCTTCCGCTCGTTACTTTACCGCAAACGTCGAGTCATACGTCGCAAATGGGAGGCAAAAAGGACAAAGACGTGCAGGCTACTCGTAGCGGCGCTGAAACTGTTTTTGAGTATCCACTAGACACATGAATAGGAGCGCAACGTGGATGATATCATTTTGCCCACGCTTCTGCAGGTGTCTTCCCCAAAGAAAAGCAAAACAAGATCAAGGAGGCGCGAGCTACTTGGCTGCGAACTAGGCGCCAAACATTATTCCCGCAAATCCTATTCCGTCTGATGATTATTTCTTCGTCTCAGTTTCTGTCTTCGAGCCGAGCAAAAAGTGAAGGACAAAACTTTCAACCCCACATTTGCTGCCCCCCTGGCAACGCACCAGTGCATCCACTCCGTTGGAAACTATGGGAACTTGGGTCTGCTGGTGCCTTGAATAACGGGCTGCGTCAACAGCCGTATATTTTTTAAAGGGCTGACCATTACACTTCGCCACAAATGGGTCAACGGAAAGCATTACGTGCCAGTTCGTTTGATGAACTTTCTGGCTGCATCTTGCTGCCCAGCCTGCCGAGGAGGTGGTCAGCCCACAGAGCGGCTCCCATCGTGTATTATCTCACAGTGGGCTACGGGAACTGATTTTATGTCGGTTACTAGACCATGAATATTCATCCTTTGCCCCTGCTACCGATTATCGTTGGTGTTTAAAAAAAGCTGATCTACTCCGTACTTCGTAAGGGATCGATATGCACGCAGGTTACCCATAGCGGCGTCGCCTGAGCATGGCCCACAAAACCCTGCAGTCTAAGCTTACGGAAAAGAGTAAATTTTCAAACTTCCTTTACAATATTAAACGCCCTCCTGCTAAGTATACGAGTAGCTGGATTGTGAGGAAGATCTTTGGTAGCCCATGAATATCTTGAATCCTCGCATAATATCCGACATCCGGGTCATACAGCCAGGGACAAGGGAGTTTCCTTATGAAATTATCTGATCGTCACCAAAAGGGGCTCGAGAGATCAAGCCTCGTGTCTTCTTTGGCTTCGATCAACATCCTTACAACGTAATCCCTGGACAAGGCTGGGGCTTTCGACGGTTCACATCTGACCCACGTTGTGTGTGGAGGCACGGCGCTATCAAAGCAGACTATTTAGACCCCAGCCAACTGGATAAGATGGGTGAGGCGGCAGCACGGACTCCAACCCTTTTTCTGGAACTGCTAGACCTGGGCATCTTCAGCCTGATCTGGATTTTTTGCTCTCCTCTAGTCCTACGACCCCATAATAATCGATTTTGGTGCTGACGGCAGAGAGTTTCGTTCTGCAAAAGCGAAATGTAATATGTCGGGCCGGTAACTTTATTTCCACACGGATATCTAAGTATATTCTGGCGGTCGGGTTCTTGCGAGCGCCATGGTCAAGGTCAAGGTCATGCTGTGGAAACAGGACATTGAAGCAGCTATGGCGGTCAGGTCCAAACAAGTAATAATAATTCTGGAGGAGTTTGTTTGATTGTTGGACCGGAGATGATGTGCATCAGGGCGCTACGCAAGGGCCTTGAGTCCAACATGGCCAGTTAGAGGGACTAGAGGCCAAAACCTTGAAAGTCGGCTCGGACATCGGGGCTTATACGAAAGTGAATATTATTGCGGATATGAACGATCTTGAAACCCCTTCAAGGCATCCTTATCCTCGATGCAGCCGATTGTCAGCGCCCTGTTCAACAATATTGCATGCTTGCAAAATCCTATTCCGGGCAGTTCCTTCAACAGGGTTTGACAACAGTCCACACAATACTTGTACAGCACTCGTACCACTCTCCTCGGCGCTGATCTCACTTGAACTGTAGCCGCTTTCCACTCGATCTCACTGTAACAACATTCCGTGAAAGAGCAGGGGCCTTGCAAATGCTTTTTTTTGCAGCGGCTGTGAAACATCTGGTTGGCAAAACGGTCTGCTAACCACCTACTGGTATTGAAGATTGCCTTAAAGGGAGGGTTGAATTGGAAGCCTGGCTAGGACGGTCGCTTTTCTCTTGGGAATTAAATCTGTCCTATCATGATGTACATTGAAATATTTCTGGCGTGGATTTTCGCGATATTCGCGATATTCGCGCTTGGCTTGCGACCGTAGCAAAAGATGACTTGTCATCAAAAAGCACTCTGCTAAACCATGCAATTCGGGATGTAAGAGTGCCCACTGAAATGTTCAACCTCGAGGATATCGATACCTCGGATGCCATTATGCCATAGCAAATACATGATAGTACGGAGTACCTGGTGGAAGAGGCAAAAGTCGAGAGCCATGTCAGACAGGAGAAGAAACATCCATGCCGCCTTTCTTGGCCTTGGTGACCAGCCAGCCGACCTCCTTCATCGCCCAACAGCCCGTTGCAAGCCTCTTGGGACCTGACGAGACCTGCGAGTGACCCCCTCCATGTTTGGAGATTGGAATGACCCTCATGAATAACCTCGTGCTCATGCACCGCAAACCGCGTACGGCACAGGAAATGTAATTAGGATGGAACGTCCAATCTTGTTCCCGTGCTCCGATATCAATTCAGAAGCTGAAATTTAGGGACGGTGCTTGTAAAAATGCCCGGTCTGGAACCCGCTGATCCTTCCAGCCAAGGAAACGAGCGATGGAAGTTTCTCTCACCTGTCTCCCGCTGCTACTAGTCCTGTAAGTGCAGTGCAGTACAGTACTACTGTACGAAGGGTGAGTGGGAGCATGGCATCAAAACTTCAAAGGCCAGCCTGTGATGGCGATGCAGCATGAGAGGCTGTACCTGCCTGGAGGATGCAATTAGCCGGCACATTTGTCATTTACGGAAAGGTAGCAAGTATTTTAAGTTCGAAACTGAGCACGAATTGGACCAAATATTGTAATATCACAATCACCAAGGAATAAAAAATTTGTTTTTCATTTTCCAAGGCGAGATCTATTTCGGTAGCGACCAGACTACAATAGATTATGCTGGCAGCACAGTATCGGAATCAAACCGGACAGCACATTACCGCGGAGTTTCAGTGCGGCGTAGGCTTTCTTGTACTACGCCACTTCGTACCATAATACTTCTTCGTACATGTCCTCCGCGGCGGCCCAGGTTTCCATGCGGAGGGTTGGCTGAGTGGTCCAACAAAAACCCATTTTTGCAGCTGCTGGTGGAGTGGAGGTTGGAGGTGGCGGTTGGCAGATTGTTGATCTTGACGCAGTACACGCATCCCGGAGGAATAGTAGGCCTTACCAAGGAGTCATAAACAACTTTCCCAAGCCATGAACTAGCTACAGTACGCCCACAGCAACGTAACCCAGGCCTGAATACAGTACCCGCGGCCGCGAGATTACGGACGCACCACTTCCCACTCACAGTTAACATGTGCCTCTCCACACCCACCTTGGCCACCTTGCATCCACGACTACTGTACGAGGGACGGAGTACAGTAGCTAGCTGACAGGATTGTCTGGAGAACTGCACTCTGTACGATACTACATACAGTACAGTACGATTTCTGCACAAGCTCAGAATAATCCGTTTCGCATCTAGAACCTCAGCCACATTAATACGCAACCCGCTAGGCGGCGTTAACCGCCCCAAATTATTGTCTGTTCCAGGCAGCTCGACCGAATGATGTCTCGAGAAGGGGAATTCCCAACGAGGGTGTTTGCTGAGAATTGTCGGGTGGGTGGGAAAGACTCCGCAAGGGGCTGGATATGCAGGTTTCTGAATTTAGCTTGAGACTTTCCCTCGGTCGACGCTCGCGCTCGGCGGCGGCGTCAAGCTGTAAGAATTAAAGATACACCCCATCCTCAGAGTGGTGGGATAGTTGGTGGTGGTAATGGCGGCCTTCCTGGAAAATTCTATGCCATGCCTCTTGTGAACATGAAGGACCATGCGGGTGAATGGGAGAATACCACCGACATGTCTACGGTGTGTTCCGATACGATATTGGTCTGAAGACCAAAGGTTGGGGCGCTTTTCTCGTGGATCGCCAGGGCACTGGCGCTCAAGGCGGTCTGGGATTTTGGCATCAGTAATAATGGGCTTCTTAGCTCCTCCTTTCCAGAGTGCGAAAAGCTCTCGGTCGGTCTGATCAAGACAGGCCAGGGCATGCTTGTTCTTTGGTCAGTCGGCTTTCTCATTTGGGTGGTGGCCAGCTGGACGTGGAAAATAGTAGTGGATGCACCAAGCATTAAGGACAGGGCGCCTTGATTACGACAACGACTCCTCTCCTCTTCCTCTCCTGCTCGGCTGGACTCGACTTTCTCAACTCCTGCCTCTCGGACCCTGCGGCTGTTGAACTCGGTGTATCATCTGGAAATTCTCTCAGCGGTGCAGGCAAAACCTGAAGATGCAGATGCTTGGAAGGGGTGGATCATTACTGGGTCCGAAGCCCACGCCGTCACATTCCGTTTTTTTATCTTCCTTTTCCTTTTTGATATCCATGCGGTCTCCTGCTTCGGAGCAATATGGATGAAAGTCTGAAGTGATATGCGTGATTCAGATTCCCCTCTCATCCCCCATGACAAATTCAAGCCAGGCTGGTGACGGTCCGAGGTCTCACATCAGATCAGATCACCTTCGTTGCAACCTGATTACAAAGTATACTAGATGAAAGAACACGAGTTCGGGAATAACCCCTGGGTAAGACTTTGAGAGGATGTCCCGGATGCCGAAGATGTCTGAGAGGTAGATGGGTTGATGGGGAGAGAAGAGGGGAGGAGAAAAGGGGGAAACCTCGGTAGCTTATCGATAAGACTTTGGCGGGGTTGCAGAACACCAGCACCAGACCAGACACCAGCTGAGCTGCGAGTGAATTTCACCTAGAAATCGTATAACTTATGATATTGACTCCCAGTGGATTGAATATCCATGTGCAGAGTGTGCCGTAATCCTCGTGCATCGATCCATTGTAGGAGGGAGACCCTGGTGGGATATAGACTTCATTGAATCACGATGGCAAAATCTCTACGTTGGGGATTGCGATGCGATAAGCAAAACAGTGCTCTGCCGCCAAGTACGGTCAGTACGTCACAGAAATGCAAAAATTGTACATCTCCATCATCGCCGGATTAAAACAACAGCTCTTCAACGCTATTGCAACCAGCAAATATGCCACCAGTAGCTCCCCTCAAGATCGCTCTACCTGAGGCATCTCATTACGATGGCGCTGGGCCTCTCAGTCCCCACGACGACGTTTGTAAACCAGAGAATTGGCCCAGAATGCACACAGCTAACTTTCCCAACAGTATCACTCCAGCGCCAGTGACTCCGAGTACCAGCATGCTCTTGAGGTGAATCCATTACGCAGGCAGTAATTGAAGACTATGCAGCTAATGCGCAGACCCAAGGTTGTCTTCGATCCCCAAAACGCACATCGCCGGAAGTCGTCCTTGGTCTCAGCAGAAACACCAGCGAATATCTTCCAACGAAAGAAAAATACAGAGTGCTATGTCCATGCCTTACTTGAAAGCCAAAGAAAACAAAGCGTATCAGCCAGTGGAGGCCTTGAGAATATCGCAGAGACTCTTGCAGACCCGCAGCAAGATAGCGGGCTGACGAGAAACAATGGGGCAAGTTCGGCCGTTGAACCAAAAGGAGCGTCTAAAGAGGGTGACGAAGGCAATTATGGACAAGAGGATGAGAAAACTTGGGCAAAACGAATGGAAAAGAAAAATTTAGGTGGGCCTCTGGCGGATGAACAAATGATTGAATTAGAATCCGCACCAGAACCAAATGGGGTTCACAGTCGATTACTCACAAAGAAACAACTTTCCGATATGGCGTGGGGAGTCAGAGAACTCAGCAAGCGTCTCGGAAGCATAAGATTGAAACTAAAAGTCAAAAACGTGTTCCTTCTCACAAAGGCCCACGACGAAATGCTCATTGGCAATACGAGACAAGTTGTTACTTGGCTGTTGAGTCCAGAGCGGGAAGTCAAATATGTAGTCTGGGTTGAAAATACGTTGCGAGATAATAAGAAATTTGACGCCAAAGGATTATTAGAGGATCTTGAGAAGCATTACGCCAACATGGGTGAAGATTCCAACAGCGACACGGGAAAACTGGAGAGGAGATTACGATACTGGAGAAATGATATGTGCCGGACAAGACCTCATTCCTTCGATTTTGTGGTGACTCTGGGCGGAGACGGAACGGTCCTATATGCCAGCTGGCTGTTTCAAAGAATCGTCCCGCCTGTTCTGAGTTTCGCGCTGGGAAGTCTGGGATTCTTGACAAAATTCGATTACGATGAGTTTCAGGATACTTTAACCAAGTCATTCAACGATGGGGTTACAATAAGTCTTCGATTAAGATTCGAGGGCACGGTTATGAGAAGTCAGAAACTGAATAAAGCTAGGATCGAAGACAAGGACGACACAGATGATCACGATCACGAACATGAACGGCGTCGTGATCTTGTTGAAGAGTTGGTGGGCGAGGAGAAGGGGGATGAGAGAACTCATCGACCTGACAGGACTTACGAGATATTGAATGACATCGTTGTTGACCGTGGGCCAAATCCGAGTCAGTATTCTTCAAATCTTAAATTGAAAGAACTAAATCTAACCTGAATATAGCAATGTCATCTGTAGAAATATTTGGCGATGACGAGCATTTCACTTCGGTCCAGGCAGACGGTGTCTGCGTCGCCACCCCAACGGGCTCAACAGCATACAACCTCGCTGCTGGTGGATCCCTCTGCCATCCCGAGAATCCTGTGATCCTCGTCACGGCCGTTTGTGCACACACGTTATCATTCCGCCCTATTATCCTCCCCGATACCATCGTCCTTCGCGTGGGCGTACCTTACGACGCGAGAACCAGCAGCTGGGCAAGTTTTGACGGAAGGGAAAGAGTTGAACTGAGGCCTGGCGACTATGTTACAATCAGCGCAAGCAGATACCCCTTTGCAAATGTTATGCCGCAGGGCAGGAGGTCCGAGGACTGGGTTAATAGTATTAGTGGGAAGTTGGGCTGGAACAATAGACAGAGGCAGAAAGGTTATAAAGAATGGGAGAAATGATAGAAGTAGATACTCCGGTCGTTAGAACTAGGAAAGTAACTGAAATGACAAAACTTCTCTCTCCCAGCCATCTCAGCCTTCATTTAATATTTATTTCAATCTTCATGCTATATACAGATTTCAAACCTTGAGATGTTACGAGACATAATATATCGGAGTGGCAGTACTCGGAAGTGATCTGATTCCCCTTTTTAACTCCCAAGTGTCGGGACACTTAAACTTGACAATTGGTCAACGCTGATATAGGTCTTCTTTACTTGGGAAGATAGGGACTATAAACCTCCTCGGAACCTTTGAAGGCTAAATTTAGAAGTAGTCATCAATTCGAATACTGGCGAAAGCAACCGGCGCAGGAATGATGAGCTTACTATGAAATACCATGTTTGTACTTGGCCCTGTGAATGTGTGTAATGGTGTTTTATTCTTTATGAATTAATGTTTACTCAGAATTCTTGTGGAAATATGAAAATTTCCAAATCAATACAAGCTCGGAGAATTTTGTGAATATGTCCGATCAATAATTTGAATCCTAAGATATACAAATGGTTTAGCTCATTCAATATTGACTCCCAATCGAGTAACACAATGGTCTCGAACTAACCAGATAATTTCAATTAACCGTGTCGCTGAGTTAATTGATTTTGTAGCTAAAAGTTCAAATCCTATATTGTTTCAAACAAGCGGTTTTGGCTCATAGTAACAGACTTGCTACTTAGTATTACCGCCTCTTCTAAAAGCCATGTTGGTAATACTTTCCTGAAAAATATTCCCACTCTTGCTCTTAAGTACCCTGATGATTGGGCAAAGCTGCCAACCGGAAAATAGGTAGGGTTTTCTAAGTGTTTGCAATTTTTTTATTAATTTTCACTACTACCCGCCGAAGGACCAAGGGACTAACACCTAGAGATAAAGTGTCTAGAAATAAGACTGATAATTTTCGCTTAGAAATAGTTTAACGCGTTGAATTCTTTGTTTGGAAGTATTTAAGGGGCGTGGTGTTGCTCATCAAACACTCGGAGACATATTCGGAGACTTTGGATCACGACCAATATAGGGATATAGAGAGCCATGTCATTCAAATTGTTTTCTAATTTCTTTGTTCTTCAAATTCTAAGCATTACAAACCAAAGTCCAGCATTTTACTCCAAGATGGCCTCCTCAAACTTCCACAACGCGCACAGTAACAGCTACGAAAAGATGGCGGGTGGGAGTACTTATACTGTCGCTAAGCTTCTCATCCAAGATCTCCCCCTTCCTATCACAGCGGATTCTTATATCCTTGATAATGCCTGCGGCACTGGACTGGTTACCTCTGCCATCAAAAGCCAATATCCGTTCGCCAGAGTCACAGGAGCGGATCTCGCTTCCGGAATGATTGAGCTTTACAAATCCAAGGCCGCGGAGAGCAAATGGGAAAACATATCTACCGAGGTGCTTGACGTGAGGGATTTGAAGACGTTGAAAGATGAGACCTTCAGCCACGTCATAACCAATTTCGGATTCTCTCCCAATTCCGAGGACAAGGAGGCTCCCGAAAAAGCTGCTAGGGAGATGTGGAGAGTGCTGAAGCCTGGAGGGATTGCAGTGGTCACAACTTGGGCTGGTATTTTCTCCTCTACTTACTCCGAGACACCATAATGACGATGGGCTAATGTGGCTATCTAGAGCATAATTTTGCCAGCGTCATGACAGCTGCTGCAAAGACCATTCGCCCAGACGAGAGTCCTTTCACCTGGAACGCCGACTCTGAAACAAGCAGAGGGTCGTGGCTACTGCGGTATTTTGAAGATGCGGGGTTTGGAAAGAGGGTTTCGGTGAAGCCGGTGGATACAAGAACGGCGGCCAAGACGCTGGATGAAATGGTGGAGAATTTGATGTTGGCTAAGGACATGGCTTATAAGGGGTACAGCGAGGAGGAGCTCAAGAAGGTGGCCGTCATCCTGAAGGAGGAGATTCCTAAGCTGAAGGCTTTTGAGGAAACCGGTGCGGATGTTGGGATTAAGATGATGGCGAATGTTATGGTGGCATGGAAGTAACTAAAGCGTATGAGTATTATTGAAAGTATGGGAGATTCGTGCTTTTAGAGAACTGCATTTCGAACATAACACAATTATAGAGAGTAAAACAATGGTCGTAAAGATATTGGACTAGAATGTGAGACTAAGTGACTATCTCGTCTACATCCGAACTAGTGGATCTAGCATAGAGGACGTTCAACACTTGTGGCTTCGGAGAGGGCCAAGTACATTCAAAAGATTTGGATATTTGCCATTTGAAAAAATACCCCATGGGTGATGTACTGTACAAGATTATATATATAATAATAATAGATCCAGATTGGTCAACCCAAACGCCATGCTTACAATGTTAACAAAGTCTTCCTCGTAGTTACATCATCCGTGCCCACCATTTGAAGGGGCTATTGGATTATTCGCATCAAACTTATCAAGCTCGCTGCCATCCCCGGAATAACCGATCCTGTCTCGGTTATTATCAATGATACGTGCGTATTCTATCAGGAGACGATAGGTATATATCTGTGGGTGAGTTTAGTAAGAGAACTTTGTTTACATTTCACAATACTCACCTCAATATCTTCACGTCTAAGAACCTTTGCCGCCCATTCCCTCCCTTGTCGTCCTAGTTTACGAGCCTCAAAATCGTGCCTTGGGACGTAAGGTTCATTTTGCATTCCGACTTTGTTTGGACTTCCAAGGCCAATGAAATAGGTTAAAAGGCTATATATTTCATCGTATCGATTGTCAAGAGGGACAAAATGTCTCCAAGCAAAGAGTCTCGAATCATGCCATTCCCTAAAGATCGTGCTCTTGATACCTAAACTCTTGCTCTGAAGAAAGGCATGCCACCTACCCGAGAAAGAGTGGCCATCGACATCAATAACATACTTTGCTTTGAACTGTTCGCTCAAACTTGTCATGTTCTTGTATGTCCATATGCTGTCATAGAACGAACAGTCAGGCACGCATGCTAATGGTTCCGTGAAACCAATATCGGTGTGTTCAACGGCAAATTCGCTGGAATGGAAGTGATCAAAATTCTTGTAAGAGCCTGGTTGGCTGGCGACCTCATTCATGATCCGGACGTCCTTGTCAGTCATCTCAGTTCCATTGGTGATAAGAACTAATCGCTGGCGATGCATTTTTTGCCAATTATCGGCAGTGTTGGTTCCACCAGACGTAACACCCCTCCAAATCACAACATCTTCCTTGTCATCCCAATCATAATCAAAACTTGGATCGTACATGTACCGCTCGTCATCTTTGTAATACATGTTTGCCGGGAATAGAATGTCGCTATTGACATTGACTTTGCATTCTCCAAATATGGGAAGGAGCATTTTAGTAGCTTGAATTGTACTAGGGGCAAATAGAAAGCCATGCTTGTCCTCAACCTCAGGACCGATCGTGCATAAATCAGACGAAAGGTTGAAGTTGGTGATAAAACCACCATGAGGGTCCTTGTATAGCGCATCTGGCGAGCTCACCGAGGCAACATTGTCTCTGGCATGAGATTCAGGCGGACATGCCTGCTTGGCAATTAACATGTATTGCTGGTTAGAAGCCCCAAAGAAGTTTGGGTCGAGGATGGTCCGGTTCGATTCATTGAAATCCCAGAAACCCGTCATATTCTGGGACCATTCAGCAGCGGCATCAGGGTAAATATGTCTACTTTCCTCTTCCTTCTTTAGAAGAGCCTGCATATCATCCCATGGAACCACTACTCGAGGCTGGTCCAGGCGGTTCATCGCGATATCCATGTCTGGTAAATACTTCACGAATGGTTTTACCATTTCTGCCATCGTCTCTACACGCCAATTCGCGTTGGTCAAATTTTGTATCTTCCCATTACGAATATGAAGTCCTGAAATGCCATTATTTCCATCTATGTGTAGACTACCAGCGAAAGACCGGATGGTACTGGGTTCCACCCCCCAGAACGGCCTCAGGTCATCCATTATTTGTTCGAAGTCGTCGATATTGTGAACATTCCTATCACGGGCAAACTTGTACCAATCTCTGAATCCCGGAGGAGGATGCCTTCCATACTTCCTCCTATATTTGGCGACGGTTTCTTTGAAAGTTGTGGACCTCCCATCTTCGTATGCTTGCCACGCTTCGTCGGCCGCTTTCATCAGCGCTGCGATCGGGTGTTGATCGTCGAGAGAGGCATGATCCTCAAAATTTCCATGATCCTGATGCCACGAAGGAAGTTTGGGAAGCTGCTTATAAGATTAGATCTGCAGAATAACTGAGGAAAGGAGCTTAAGCTTATTGATCCTGAGCTTACATTGGGGTCAGCAGGAGCTGTTTGGCTCGAGCCTTTGCCAATTGGGAGAGGGAGTTTCTTGAAATTTGATCGAACATCGGTCCCTGTGAGTAACAGAAGATTGACCACCAGAACGACGAAGCCGAGGGCAGCCAGCAGAACAAAAATCTGCCGCTTTGGTCGGTCAAAGCCTACCATCTTGTGCGAGGCTTTAATCTTGCGACTTTGGTCTAAGGTCACCGAAGGAGCGCGTCTCGAAGGCCCACGAAAAGCATTATATACCGAAGAAGGAAGATGGGAAGATGACACAAAGGCCGATCACTCATGAACTGGGGAACGGTTCAAGTACTGTACAAAAAAATTAAACAGATGGGACAGGGCGGGATCCTGAAAGAGGCATGGAATTGTTATCTGGGTCCCCGTATTTAATACTGGAGGATTTTGGTTGGTGGGTTGCCGCTCGAAGCCCCTGACCGGAATTGAGCTGAACAAATCCTTCCAAAGATCCATACAATTGCAATGCAGAATCCTATTATTTGTGATTCTTCTATGAGAGAACTCGACAAGGGTGTTTTTCCTTACCAGCTTCGAGAGATAAAGGAAAAAAGTCTACAGAGTTTCCTCTCGAAACCTAATGTATTTCCACCGCGCCAACGCTCAAAAAAGCGAATCGTTAATATGCGGAGACAAAAGAGACCCGGCCGACCTTTATCCGGTGACAGATTCTCTCTCGTCTTGAGGATTATAATAAGGCATTAAGTCAATTATTCAAAATAGATTTATATGTGGTTGACAGGTGGCTGAATTTACACGTGACAAAGCCCCTATCCGATCAAAGAGCGCTAGATTGGAGCATCGTGAATGCGAGCACAGGTTTTAAACCTAAGTAATACTTGCTAGTGCTACTTCTACTCTATAGTAAAGGCTATTTCTTTAAAAGTTAGCTCCCATACGCCTTCACTCTTTCAAGATATTATACTGTATTTTTAAAAAATAGGAGCTAATTCCTCTAGGACATACATTTCTACTATTTAAGATTGATTAGTAGATTTTTCTGATCGAATTTTTATATTAGTAGAGCAGGTTAGTAACCATATGAGTCTCTGATACTAAGTCATACTTGAGCACTACAAGGTGAAGGGCTCCTATTTGGCACTGCTAGCCCATTATTGTAATTGATATCTAATCACGTGCATTATCATGCTACTTGAATATAAAAGCGGCGATCCAATTGTATGCCCTAGCTTTTGATTATGGTAAAGCGGCATCGCTTTAAATATTCCTTAGATGTTGAACCGAAATGCATCCATCTACCTATTCAGAGATAGTTACCAGGAGACAGCAGCAACAATGCCTCCACGAATACCAATGGCCGCGGGCTATTGCCCGAGGCCATTTGCTGCTTCATCCCCACTAGTCTCATTTCTCCTACCGTTCATGCAAGCTCGAAACGTCTCGATTCTAGGTTCTCTATCGGATAATCCAGGAGCTTACAATAAACGCATTCGTCGCGGTCGTGGTCCATCGTCAGGGAAGGGAAAGACGTCCGGACGAGGTCATAAAGGTCAGAAGCAACGTGGAAAAGTGGCGCAACGATTTCAAGGTGGCCAGACACCGCAGTGGATCGTTCATGGAGAACGGGGATTCAAAAATCTGTACGTATCACCGTTTTTGAACCGCGAATAAGAAGTTGCAATGGCTTATAATATTGGCAGCTTCTCTCTTGAAATGACACCTGTTAATCTTGATCGAATTCAATCCTGGATAGAGCAAGGCCGGCTCGATCCAGCCAAACCTATCACCGTGAAGGAATTAGCAGAATCCGGCTGTATAGGTCGCATCAAGGATGGAGTGAAGTTGTTGGCACGAGGGAAGGAATTATTGAAAATTCCAATCAATATTCTTGTATCGCGTGCTTCGACTGAGGCCATTGCGGCCATTGAGGCAGCGGGGGGGTCGGTCACGACAAGATTCTACACGAAGGAATCTATCCAGAGACTTTTGAAGGGTGAATCAGAATCGTCATTTACACCACTTCCTCTACCACCTGGAGCACTGGAGGAGTCTCCAATAATTTCTTCCTTAGCTGCATCAGCATCGCCGTTCTCGTACCGTCTTCCGGATCCAACCAGCCGTAAGGACATAGAGTATTATCGAGATCCGGAACATCGGGGTTACCTGAGCCACTTGATCAAGGAGGGACAAGGCCCCAGTTTGTTCTTTAAGGCTCCAGGGCCTAAAATACGACATAGGACGAGAAGAGCTGGAGGAACTGGTTTGGGATCTGAGAATAAAGTTTGGTAGACTATCAAGTAGTCGTCATTGGGACGATATGAAGATAATATATTTCTGTAAAATAGACACCCAAATACATGTAACAGCAAGAGGTCATTTGTTATTACGGTCGTAGTTTACAGGTCTTTTTGGTGCTACTTGACATTGCTTCTCTAACGAGGTTAACCATACAGAATCTTACCCGCACCATCCAGGAAGAGAAAAGGCTTCGTTTAAGCACCACAGATGAAAGCAAATAATGAGGATGTGCCATGTCCTTGATCTAGCATGGCGATTGCCAATTTCTTGTCTATCATCGGTCATTGAAGCTGTCCAAGAGAGAAAGTAGAGCATTATGCAAGTGTATAAATAAAGAAGTTAACTTATTCCGAGTTTAATATGCATAAACAGAAGTTTCTCATTTATTTAATGTAGAAAGTAACGTGGATAACGTATTGAATAATATTTCATAAATACAATATCAAACTCGGCGCCTTTGAAAAAGCAAAGACTACCGTACTTGATCAAAGCGTAGATCGAAGTTCGAGGTAGAGACTGTTGTTGTTGATTGGGAGCGCAGTGGCTTGCAGGGATGCATCCCCTTGTCGCTACTGTAATCAGAAGGCTGGATGGAGCTTCGCCTCAGCAGCTAAGCTCACAGACCCGATGCTTTTGCGACTTCCAGGATAATAGGTTTATTTGCATACATCCCGTGAAGAACTATTTCCCTCTGCAAATAGGCTTATCGCCATGTCACTGTTTGGAACTTCGCCGGACGATGCCCCTTCAGCGGCAGCTTCCAAGTCCCGCCTCTCTCTGTTCGATGACGAACCAAGCCCAGCGCCAGGATCGAAATCGTCCCTATTTGCTGATGACGACAATACTCCAGGCTCATCCCCTTGGGATATGCCAACCCCGAAGAAGCCTGCCCGTGGCGATCTGATCAAAACCCTTCTCCCAGCATCAGATGTTCCTGATATCTATATTGATACCTTCGATGATGTGGTAAAACTTGGAGACGGAATTGGAGGAAAGATTGGCACCTCTGGCATAACAAAAGTTCTCAGTGCGAGCAAGCTTGGTGCTGATGATCAAAGTCGAATTGTGGCAATTCTCAGTTCTGGTGGCGAACTTCCCCATTTGGGCAGAAACGAATTCAATGTGTTGCTTGCATTAATTGGATTGGCACAAGAGAATGAAGATATTACTCTGGATAGCGTAGATGAAAGACGCAAGAGTATGTGATTTCCCTCAACCGTGGCTCGCCGAATATCTTCTGATAGTACTATAGATTTACCTCAGCCAAAGCTCATCAATTTGTCGTCGGCATCAGCAGGAATTGGTGCTGTCGAGGAACTTGCTGCAAAACCTCCTCAACGGCCTACAACCCCTCCAACTGCTCCAATGGCTCCTACATCCGTCTCGCCACCAAAGGCGCGTACTATGCCAAAGAGCTCAATAGATTTCCCCGAAGCTGATCCATGGGCGAGCCCTGCGCTGCATAAAGGTCATAACCATGAGCCAAGCACCCCCAAAACAAATGGAACAAGAGATGCGAGTAACGGAGTTCGCGAGCCAGTTAGGACTACAAGCAATTTTACAACAGCATCAACGGAGGGCTCTAATGGCGCTTCTAATGAACCGTCTGCGCCGGCATCGTCGAATATAACGGGCGTCTGGGGGTCATATGATGGTACCTCGAGTGCGTCATTTGGCAACTCAGTCAGTTCGACAGTTGAGGGAGATGGATTTGGGGGTTCCGGTGAAGGAGAAGGTCAAAATCCGGCGAATGCTCCTTCCCGCTCTTTTGGAGGTGGTAGAGTAACTAGTAGTGGTGTTGAAGAACATGTGATAATAACGTTGTTACCGGAGAAAGAGGGAATGTTTATGTTTCAACATCATAATTATCAAGTCGCGAGTCCACGGAGAGGAAGCACAGTTGTAAGGAGATACAGTGATTTTGTTTGGCTTCTCGACTGCTTGCAAAAGAAATCTCCTTTCAGACAACTACCTCTGCTCCCCCCAAAGCGAGTTGGAGGTATGAAGTATAGCCTTGTA
The DNA here is from genome assembly GCA_037952705.1 of Haplographium delicatum. NCBI lineage: Eukaryota > Fungi > Ascomycota > Leotiomycetes > Helotiales > Hyaloscyphaceae > Haplographium > Haplographium delicatum. Next base: position 66,884 of record JAPZPC010000117.1, read on the forward strand.
AGATATTTTGGCACTTTTACTGACGGTATATAGTTAATGGAAATCATCTTGCCGCAGATAGTACCTTTATCGAGAAGCGGAGAAGAGGGCTCTCAAGATTTGCAAATGCTCTCGTCAGGCACCCAGTGCTGAGCCAGGAGCAGTTAGTTATCATGTTCTTGACAGTCCCTACAGTGAGTCGCAATTTCATAGCCAAGTGTCAATGTTTTCTGGCTAAACTCTAGCTAATTAGTATCAGGAACTCGCTGTATGGCGTAAACAAGCCACCATATCTGCTCAAGAAGAGTTTTTGGGGAAACCATTACCCCCTGGGCTAGAAGACTCATTACCACCAACTTTGAATGATCTTTTTGAGACAACTCGCACTGGAGTCCGCCGGTCTGCTGAGATTTACATCAACATATGCAATTTGATGGATCGACTTGCAAAACGAAATGAAGGTCTAGCAGCGGATCAACTGCGTCTGTCAACTTCGTTACAATCCTTAGCGAATGCCTCGCAAGATACATATGCCACCGATACAGACGATGTCCCTCTACTGAACGAAGGACTTCAAGCTACGGCCAAGCATCTTTCTAATTGTCAAGGTCTTTTAGAAGACGAGGCTAGAGCTTGGGACCAAGGTATCTTAGAAGACCTGAAAAGACAGCGAGATGCTCTAGTCAGTATGCGAGAAATGTTCGAGCGCCGTGACCGCTATGATAGGGATAATATACCACAATTGGAACGACGAATTGCGAATAACGAGAGCAAGCTTATCGCTATTCGATCCAAACCAGAGGAACTTGTCAAACCAGGAGAGATCGAAAAAGTCACAGAAGCTATTATCAAGGTGAGTTTTATTAACCGCAATATGTTTTAACACAGTTCTCATTGTATCTTAGGACAAGGAATCAATTGTAGCACAACATGCTCGTGGTGTATTCATCAAAGAGTGTATAAGAGACGAACTGATATTTTTCCAACAATCACAATATCACGTTAGCCGCTGGAATCAAGAGTGGGCGCAGGAGCGCGTGAAGTATTCAGAGTTGCAAGCTGATAACTGGAAGCAGCTCCAAGAGGAGCTCGAGAGAATGCCATTAGGAGATTAATTTTTTGTTTAGATTTGTTGCAGCGGTGGCAGATTCTTTGGTACCGGTCTTTTCTGACACAATGCATTATAATAGCGGCATTGACTTCAGAAGGTAGTTTTATGGCTCGATTAGCGCTTGTAAGCATAGGCTGCCACGAATAGAGTGGCATGAAATTGACTGTAATTACGTCCGTGAAGCTCAGAAACTTGCAGCCATCGCTATTAAAGTTGACTCGTCCACATCTTGTCTTGGAGCGAGTCCTCGGGATTGAAATGATATAAATTTTGTTACCCCACCATAATGGTTAGTCATCCGGCCTCGTTTGATAAGGGCGTATCAACTTTCGCGTCGCCCTCTTTGAAACTGCGCGGCAACATTTCTATTCCAACTTTGAGCTCTCACCTTTCTCCGCAACCAATAGCCCGTAGCGGCCGGCCTCTTCGAGATGTCTTCGAAAACGATCCAGAAGACTTTGACTTCCCAGTTCATGGCTATCACTGGTGTCAATGAGAAAGCCGCTGCGAGGGTAAGTTGCCTAAAGGCTGCAAATGCCCTACCTTGGAAAGAGTGACAGTGCTGACAACTTCTACTTCAACAGTTGCTGAAGGTAGCAAATTGGAAATTGGAACAAGCTTGTGATAGGTAAGGCGATCGAAATATTTTCTACCCTCTTCTGGGGTGAGGTCAAACTCTACGTGAGGGGGCTCGCGACCTTCAATCACATACCTAATTCCTTTTCCTACGAACAAAAATATACGAAATACGTGCCCGAGGCCTTTTGGACACTGGTTTGATAGCCGGATGCTAGAGGCATTACCCGAATTTGCAATGAAACACACTGTCAACATGCGAAGGCATTTGCTCAACTTCATGACCTCGGCGGTCAATCAAATATTACCCCTCCTCGAGAGCGACCCGATGCCATGGTCGATATCATATCACAACCAAAGCAAATACACACAGCGCTAGACAATATCCCATATCATGGCTCCACTTTCATTTCAGTTTAGTCGTGTCAGCATTTTAAGGTCACATAGTTCGAAGACTCAGAATAGGGTATTTTGTTTTATATCGACACATGTGTGGGTTCGAAAAACATCAGCCCCGCTCGAACAAACCCCGCACACAGTATTTCCTTTTTCTATTCCTATGACACGGCTTTAAAAGCCACTCGGGAGGGATCCTGCTAGTGAAGACCACGCTGGAGGGCATATGCAAAATAAATCAATAGGCTGACTATTTTGGGTAGCTACTTTGCCGCGAACGGATCTGCACCGGGTTCCAAAGACAAGGAAACCTTAACTAAGCTTTTCAACAACTACAGAGGTTTGTGGACCTATACCTGACTATTTTAAATTATAAGAAACCAACAATATTTTTTTTTTACTCTAGAATCTAGCGATGATGAAGATACCATTAACGTGAACGGTGTAATGAAATATCTCACAGACCTGGGAGCCAATTTGGAGAATGCGGAATCTCTAGTGCTACTAGAGATCGTCCAAGCACAAGCTTTAGGCGAGATAACAAAAGACGGTTTTATAGATGGGTGGAGGGTCCTAGGGTAATTAATTGGATTTTGAATTAAGCCCGAACTTGCTAACATGTTACTACAGCGCGGACACTATAGAAAAGCAAAAGGCGTATCTCCAAGAGCAGATCAGACAACTTTCGAGTGATATGGTTCTTTTCAAAAAGGTTTATAGGCATACCTTCATCTGCTCGAGAGAAAGAGGTATGAAGGCTCTACCTTTGGAAAATGCAGTTGTCTATTGGGAGCTCCTTTTCAGTAAACCGGGTAAGCCGTGGGTCACGTCTTCTACTAATTGGACATCACTATGGGTTGAGTTTGTAAAGGCGAAATGGAAGAAGAGCGTCAACAAAGATATGTGGAATCAGACCTTTGAATTTTTCCAAAAGACTCTTCACGACGACACAATGAGTTTCTGGAGCGAAGATGGTGCTTGGCCGGGGGTAATTGATGAATTTGTAACATATATCAAGGAAAAGCGGGGAGTGCTGCCAGAAACTATGGAGACGGACTAAAAGTCCTTGGGGGATTTCATACAGACCTTACGTTTCCCTGGCTCGAGCGGGCATTGCACAATGGCGTTTTGGCGGACCATAAAGCTTCTAGATTCTGATCGACGAGGGCACGAATTACCAGAGAGAATGAATACTAGGCTGTGGCCTGCATATTTAATATGGTTCGTTCTTGTGACATTGTCTATCTACATGAAATTTCCATTTCGCCGCGCAATGCACCTGTTGTATATTGTTGTACAAACTTTTTGGAAACACGTTTTGCTCAAAATTCTTCTCTCTTCGCCCAAGGAATATCTCCTCCAATCTTGCTTATGCTTTCCAAGGTTCCATTCCCTAGCTTTACGGAGCTGAACTTGATCATTCGAGGATCCAGTCCCAGAGTCGTCCTGACATCGTCTTGAATCTTGCTGGATGCGTCGTATCTCATGATGAAGTAATGACCATTGTCATATATAGCTTGATGTTTGCGCGTTCGCTTTGGTAGACTGAAGACCCCCCAGTTCTTAATGCCCCGTATCGTACCGCCAGATCTGAGAATAAGGGAGCCGGTTGTACGGGCGATTCTGATTTCAGTCAGCATGAAGGTGAAAGGGGATGAGGGTGATGGTAGCGCACTCTTTGACCTCTGCAAGGTTCCCCGGCCGGACCTGATAGTATTAGCATTGATCCTGATGGGTTCACTGACTGCGCTCTTACAATTGCGATGAGCTCGTACAACATTTTGGAGCTACATTCGTCGTTGATCTTGTCTGTCGTTCCTCGAGAGATGCTGCTCAGAAATAAGCTTTTGGCGCTAACCTTAAAGGTTCAGACCCACAAAAAAAGTTTCTGGTCCCACGATTGCGATTCTCGATAAGAAAATACCGGGTAGGTCAACGAAGTCCCGTTTTCTTGAAATGTTCAACACCAGAACTCAACATTAAGACCACCTCCAGCCATGTCTAAGCGTGCAGCTGAAGATTATGAGAATGGAGGCGTTTCATTGAAGGGTGGTGAACGCCCAGAAAAACCAGCTCTCGATGATGAGGTGGGGGAATTCGAGGATGAGTTTGAGGATGAATATGAGAGCGAGGACGAGATTCTAGAGGCTGGAGTTGATGGCAGACCTGATGCAGAAAGAGAAGCAGAGGAGAAAGCTGGTATGTAATAGCGAGTGTAGATTATAGAATGGGCGCATAGTTATGTCATTTGCTAATATTGTGCTAGAAGCTATGGAAGTCGACCAGCAAACCTTTATTGTTGGTAGAAATAAGCTGGAACCTGGCCAGACATTATCACCAGATCTATCAACATACGAGATGCTGCATGCTCTAAGCACGCCGTGGCCCTGCCTTTCCTTCGATATAGTTAAAGACAGTTTGGGAGATAATCGGAAAACATACCCCGCCACGATGTATGCCGTGGCAGGAACCCAAGCAGACACCAAACGAGAGAAGGAAAACCAGTTAATGATCATGAAGTTCAGTGGCCTTGGCAGGATGGAACGAGATCAAGAAGATGAGGATTCTTCTGATGATGAAGACGAAGATTCAGACCCCATTCTCGAATCTACCTCAATACCACTTACGTCGACCACGAACCGGATACGTGCTCACCAAACACCGGCCTTAGACTCATCAAGACCTCCTACCACGTTGACAGCCTCAATGACAGAAGCAGGTCAAGTTCTAATCTACGATGTCACCCCACATCTTGCATCGTTCGATAACCCTGGAACCACCATCACTCCACAGCAAAACAAACCCTTATCAACCCTCCGTATGCACAAGTCGGAAGGTTATGCTGTCGATTGGTCTCCACTGATATCGACCGGCAAACTCATCACTGGTGACAATGATGGTAAGATTTATGTCACCACGAGAACAGGTGGAGAGGGATGGGCAACTGACTCACGGCCGTTCACGGGTCATACGGGGAGTGTTGAAGAACTGCAGTGGAGTCCTGTTGAGAAGAATGTATTTGCCTCAGCATCAAGTGATGGGACGATCAAGGTGTGGGATGTACGGAGTAAGAGCCGAGCGGCAGCGCTCAGCGTTCAAGTCAGCACTACTGACGTGAATGTCATGTCATGGTCTCACCAGACGACACATCTCCTGGCGTCAGGTGCCGATGATGGGGTATGGGCAGTATGGGACTTGCGTCAATGGAAACCTAATACTTCTTCCTCGGCCCCCAAGCCTACACCGGTGGCCAGTTTCAATTTCCACAAAGAACAAATTACCAGTGTAGAATGGCATCCAACGGATGACAGCATTGTGGCTGTTGCCGCAGGGGACGATACCATGACCCTGTGGGATTTGGCCGTGGAACTTGACGATGAGGAGAGTAAAGACACCGGGGGGGTGACAGAGGTACCTCCTCAGTTGTTGTTCGTCCACTACATGGAGAAGGTCAAGGAGTTGCATTTTCACCCTCAAATACCTGGGTGTTTGGTTGGTACTGGCGAGGCATTCAATGTGTTCAAGACCATCAGTGTCTAGGTCCTGGTATGAAACAAAAATTAACTCAAATAATGGTTTCAGTTATTTCTTTTTTTGCATGCCAATTACGGGGTAGGTTCAAATAGCGAAGCATGAAATTAGACAATGTGGCACAGAGACAAGTGCCTGCTGTCTGTCTTGAAGTCACGGTATTCGTATTCCATAGTTTTGACGGAAGCGGCCGGACTCCAAACGCCCACAGACAGTCATCAATCACGGTTCAACCTGACTCCTGGGAATCCTTCTCCTTTAAAATGCCTCAACTTGGAGCTCCCGGACTAGCGGTGAAACTATCAGAGAAGTTCTTCAAGACTTCTACGGGCGTTCTACAGTTTCGTTTGCCCCTCTCCGTGTGCCCGCGACAAGCGCTCGAACGTTTAATAGAACGTTCGCAATGGAAAGATGGAGGTTTTTAACCGGGGTTGGACCCTTACTACTGGATCAACGTTGCATCCCCCCTCGTTCCCACTTCGGATCCGCCCCGGCACCGAGCCATTAAGCTGCTTCCGGGAAGGGCAGGCAGATCAATGGGACTGCACAGGACTGTCTTGGGAGATGATTTCCCCTGATCTGGGGTTCGGTCGTGCAGGCAAGAAATTTTCACACCCATTTTTGTTTCGATGCGTCGACCGGGAATAAAGACATGTTGCATGGCGAACGACAGCAGCCGTGACAAGTCTTGAGTGGCCACCTCACCAGTCAGCCTCAAGAAACGTAAAAATTTGATAAAAAGAAGCAATATGGTCCCAAGCAATGCCTGAAAGCGGCATGGAGTTAGTGGGTGGAGGGGGCCGGGGATGGACAGATGGGCCAATCAGGGGGCGCAATATGGACGAGGGGCCAATAGGAGGGGGAAAGGGGGGTTTAGCGAGACCAGTGGCCGGTCCCGCGTGAAAATTGAAGAGAAAACCTTTTTTCAAGGCGCTCGTGACCAGCGATTCCTCACACCTAGAGAACTGGCGTGGCAGATTATCACATCACAATCCGGTACGGTACGGTACGATCCCGACCTTTCCCAGTGCAGTCCACCCATTATTTTCGTGGTCTAGGTCAGGGCAGCACCGCACCACGTTCCCACCGACCGACGCAAGAGGCAGCCCTTGGCGAGGCAGGATGATCCCCCGCGGGCCGTCCATTGGCTACCGCGACTACCGCAGCCTTCGACAATACTGTGGCAGGACTGTATTTCATTCGTACAGAGGTAAAGTACCAGTACGAAGTGCGACTCTGGACTTCGGACAGCTGCTGCAGTAGCGCAGTCGTGCAACCCTCAGGGTTCCAGGGTGCCCATGCAAAAAACTGTTTCCCCGCAAATATGGCCATGGGGCCTCCACGGCGGGACGAGATGGCCAAATCTGCGGGTTCCACCTCTTCCATCCTTCCCCGTGTTCGACTCTCCTTCTCTGAACATCACGACTGACGGCAACGGACCACAACGTCGACGACGACGACGACAGCTATTTAGACGGTCAGCGTCACCATCGCCATCACCGTCTCCACCGGCGCCTGCCTTGCGGTCACCGTCACCCTGGACTGTCGCGGCATCCATCTGTGACTGGTTTCCCATCGCTCGCTTCCGTCTTCTCCCCATCATCCGGTTCCTCCGTCTCTGATATTGGGCTACCGACCTTCACTTGCCAGAGCTGCATCTATTGAGACTGCCAAATCACCAATGAGCGAGTGTTTCCAAGTCCTCATCTTCGTGGAGGAGATGAAAACGCCCATCTAACCGGGAAATTTGGATTAAGAAGGCACACGATTCTCACCACCACACGTGAGTGAGGATGGTACAAATATACTGTGACAAATTATTTCCCTCGGATACATTCACCTTTACCTTCTCGGCCGGTCCATCTTTGAAGTTCTGCTTCGACCGGCCATTATCGGTTCCCATTCCCTCGAATCGTCCCTTCAAACGTCGACGAGCGCTCTCAGATGTCGACGGGGACGGGAACGAAGGGAGGAAGAAGAGACGATTAAGGTTGCATCTCATCACCTCCCGTCTTAGTCGCCCATTTTCTCAGCCAGCTTCCAACATTGCCAACCGTGGTATCTCCAAGATTACCATCTGGGGAGCAAAGACTAAAGCCCCTAGCAAGAGTGCACTCAGAAAGGCTGCCATCATGAACCGTGTCCGCATCCGGATGGATGCCGCCAAGGACTTCATGCGTCTAGAACAAGAAAGATCTAGAGAGCAGCTATCATTAAGAGAAATTATCATGCAAAAACCTCGCTGTCATGAATTACCTCTGCCTCCTTCACCACTTGGTCTTTCCGCCTACGACGCCTTTGACTTTGAGGACGAAGTGGGGGACGAGTATCAGGAGGATGGCATCGATCGAATATCGGCAATCTATAGTGACTTCAATATTATGAACCCTGTCACCGGGGATGAGAGCTCGGATGACTATGGTTACCTGGATGCTTTAGACGGCATCTCACCGCAGGACTTACCTGATACACCACCACCCCCACCTCCAGAGGATGGTCTCGTGGAATTGTTAAGGGAAAAGGGGTGCCGAGGCGAAGGCTACTTTGTGCAGGTTAGGGAATAGGATTAACGAGGACTTCTAGGAGTCAATCTTGTATTGGGTAATTGGAACTGCATATTGTGGGCGCAACAAAAATTGTATGGATCAAGGCATGGCGAAGGACAAACATGGGAACGGACAGGTGCATATTTAAGGTTACTGGAGTTTGACTGCGCGGTCTGCTGCTATGTCGCACATAGCCTTTGTAGTTATGAATCAGCACGCAGAATTTGTTTATTGATTTACCAATTCTTACCTTGATAGCTTCATCTCTCTCAAGTTTAATGTCTCCTCTATCTATCCTTGAACGCATGTTCTCCATGATTACCGGCCGTGATCTCCCATTTACAAAAACCCTGGCGTGACTGTCAGAACTAGCAATTTGCAATCTTCAGGCGGTATCATACACGTATCTAAGTCCAGGAAAGGTCTTCTCATATTCTGCATTCAAATCCCGCAGTTTCGTGGCCTCCTCTTCGCCACCAGTGTTGAGCTGGGCCTGCTCGGCCTGGGACTGGGCACTGTCGACTTTCTTGGCTCCCAGCCTTGGATGGGCTCCAAGGATTTTGTCAAGCTGCTCCATATCACCCGGGGCACCATTTTCAGAGAGTTTCGTTAATTGAATGCCAACACCGGATATAAGGTCGTTGTAAGAATCAAACTTTTTGCTGCTGATAAGATCAAGTGCCAACACATGGAGTGTCGGACATGGCTCGAAGAGAGCATCAAGAATAGCTACTTGTTCCACGGTAGATACAGTGGGAACATCCGAAATGGGAGGGAGCTTAAAGGTTGCCATCTTGAAGAGAATTTGTCTACTCAAATCCCAAAGCGAAAAATTTGAAATTTGTAGTTGATAAAACTAAAGTTACGTGAGTTGGGAGATAGACCCTCGAGATAGGCACCCTTGTCAGATTGACGCTAAATCGGACTAGCGCGTTCTTATTTTCGCAACCATCCAGATGTTACAAGTTTGTTTTTGGGTTTTTGTATGCGCCAAGTTCAGAACTTTGACATTCGAATTGAGCCCCAAAAAATGTTGTGCTCAAGTAAGTATCTCTGCGCAGACCCTTAGTACTCTAGGAACAGTATTAATTGTATGTAGTATCCGGCGAAGCTCCACAGCACCCAGTTGCATCCACCAAATCAGGTAAGATAGCTAGAGAGCAACACGCACCCCAAAACACAAGACTGACCAGTATCAGGAAACATCTACGAGAAGCGGCTTATTGAAGCATATATTGCAGAGAACCATAAAGATCCTATAAATGGCGAAGAGCTAGAAACCACCGATCTCATCGACCTCAAGTCTGCCAGAATTGTTACCCCCAGACCACCGACGCTCACATCTATTCCATCTCTCCTTTCAACCTTCCAAAACGAATGGGACGCATTAGCTCTCGAGGCCTTTACTTTACGACAACAGCTTCAACAGACTCGACAGGAATTAGCTACGTCCTTGTACCAACATGATGCAGCTGTGAGAGTCATCGCCCGTTTAACCAAGGAGCGAGACGAGGCTCGAGATGCGCTTTCGAAGGTTACAATCGGTGCTGGGGCAGGCAACGGGGATGCTATGCAAGTCGATAGTGATGGCCTTCCAGAAGACCTTGCGGCCAAGGTTGATGATACACATGAAAAGTATGGACCTTTGAAACCTGGCACGGAATTTATTATTAATTCTTCAATAGACTTTCAAAAAGCCGCCGAAAGAGACCCGTACCAGATGAGTGGGCAGATTCCGAACTTATTGGAAAATTCGGTGTGGCATCTGCTTCGGAACCTCTTTACCCTGGCACCTCATCTCTCGCCGTTGACGAAACCGGTCAGTTGGTTATAGTTGGTGGATCCAAGGGCGTTGCCGGAGTATATTCAACCGCAGACAATAAAGTAAAGCAGTCTTTTAAGACAGGTGGTACTGTTACAGATGCAGTATGGTTTGGAAGCGAACCCATTGTCTCTACATCCTCCGGGTCTGTAAAGATCTTTGGTGAGACTGAGACCAACTTCACATCTCATGCTGGTAGCGCAAATAGCTTGGCAATGCATCCAAGTGGTGACATTCTGGCATCGGTGGGTGTTGATAAGAGTTTCGTATTCTACGACTTGACGGGAGGCAAGGCAGTAACGCAGGTATATACGGATTCAGGTATGAAAGAACGAGAAGCTTTTACTATGGCCAATACTAACCTAGCACTAGAACTCACAGTTGCTGCTTTCCATCCTGACGGACATTTATTTGCTGCCGGAGGCACAGATGGCCAGATCAAACTTTTCCAGGTAAACACTGGTGAAAATGCAGCGAATTTCGAGCTAGATGGGCCAGTCCAAGATATTGCCTTCTCGGAGAATGGTATTTGGTTTGCTGCTGTTGCAAAGGGTTCCAGTAGCGTTGTTATTTTTGATCTGCGAAAGACTGGCAAGGCTGCGGAGGCGAAGGTTTTGGAAATTGGCGGACAAGTTGACAGCATTCGATGGGATTACACTGGACAGTTTCTAGCAGCTTCAGGACCTCGAGGTCTCACCATCTCACAGTATACTAAGGCGACTAAGTCTTGGTCAGATGTCATCAGCATTGCGCTACCAGCGACCGCTGTTGAATGGGGACCCGAGGCTAGAACTTTAATCACGGTGAACAGCGACGGAATTGTAACGGTGCTTGGATGAATATGGGTTTTGTGGCGTCGGAATGTCCAGATCATAGCTTGGAAAACAAATCACGACCTGATTTCCTACCTGTAATTCTAGAAGTCGGCACATCAAGCGCTGCGAAAACAGCAGAGAAAATTGAGGAAATTTTGACAGGTGCTTTCCGATGATTTCTGATGATTTTTGATGATTCTTGATGAGCTGAGTGGTGACATAATGCTGGCGTATCAAGTGATCCAATGGGGAAGACAAATCATGCTGCTTTGGGGTGAATCCGCTCTGGGCTCGTTGGACTACCTCTTTTGTCAGCGCTTCCGGTTCTATTCTTAACCTAACAAGGACGGGTCGGATAGTGTACGCATATTCGCATATTATTTCCACGGCTGTACGTTTGGGCTTTTCGTGAGCAGGACGCTGAGCGGAGCATTGAATTGAGGGTCGAGGCTTTCAAAAGGTTTAGGCAACGGAAGTCCTGGTGCTTCTGCCTCTGATAGAAATCAAAATCAAAATCAAAATCAGAATACTAAAACCATAGGCAGAAAGGCTAGTCGCAATCGTCGGAGGCAACTCTGTCGAATTTTTCGGATATAAGATACGGTTGTATCCTACGAACGACTAACGAGAGGCGACAGCGAGATCCTAGCGGGAGCCCGGCCGCAACTTCGTAACGAGTGATCTCGCCTCGCTCTCCGAAGTAACTTCCACTCAAACATAAACACAACAACACCACCCATTTTTCCCACCGCCCATTGCGGCTCTACAACCTGTGGGATCACCAACATTGTCTCGCCCATTTCCAAGCCGATTCCACTGCTCTCGACACGGTTTTGCGAGTCCGACAACGACTGGGAGGTGAATGTGATGGACGCATTGGCAGCAGGACGCCAGCGCCACAAGGTGGGCGCATCTTTGACCGGAATCTTCTTTTTCACTTTGCTGACAGAGTTACACCATCACAGAGATCGTTCACAGAAATGTCACATCCAGCAACCCTGTCACCGTCCCCCATTACTTTTGGGGATCCTTCCCCTCAGAATTTCTTTCCTCCTGGCCACTTATCAACGTCTTCGAGCGATAACTTCCCTTCATTCTTCGAGAGGCGGCGGACTTCACACCCTCACAACCAGCCGTTACAACGAGCATCGGAAGAGATGACAGATCGATCATATTCCCAACCACGGCCACGCCTCGAGCATCGAACGTCCCAGACTATTATTGATCTCACAGACGAACCAGAGGATTTGCCGGAGCCTCCTCGGAATCCAGGAGTCCGCAGCCGATCACAAAGGCCGCCACATTTAGGAAGAAGTGACACGATTAGTCTTGGAGATTTCATAGACCTCACAGAAGATAATGGAGCGGAAAGTGTAGCGAGTATTCAAGAAGAGAACGGGGAGGAGGACATAATTTTTCAAGGAGAGCGGCAATTACCTCAACCTCGCCGCAGACATACACATCACCATACACATACAAATCCAAGGCATCCTCCATCACCATCGCTGTTTATGCCACTCCATCGCCAGCCTTTCAACAGAGTATTTGGAGGGGATCATGGGTTTGGGGTTATAGTTGGCGCGGCTGCTTCCGCGGGTATGGAAGGCTCAGGACCACGAATTCCTTTGCATGCTCAGTTTCAGATGGTTCAGATGGGGCAAGAGATTATGGATCATATTCATAGATTACACCATGGACAGGCCATGCCAGGACCCATGGATTATCGGCATTCCGCTTTTGCAGATCAGAAACCTGAACATGTACCACCGCCAGCGGCCAAAGAGGGCTTTACTCGCTCACCGACCGAATCCGACGTTATTATTTGCCCCAGTTGCGAAGAGGAACTAGTGCAGAAAAAGGGTGTTGAAGAGCCCATTGTAGTCAAGAAAGGCGGCAAGGCTCCAAACAAGAAAGATAGAGAGGAACACCCGTTCTGGGTAATCAAAGAATGTGGCCATGTAAGTAGTGAAATATCTACACCTCTAACCATTTACTAATTCTTTTTAGGTTTATTGCAATTCCTGCTACCAGCATCGTACACAGTCTGGTAAACATGAGGCAGTGAGCTTTGGCGAGGTGTCAAAGTCGACGGGCAAGACCAATAGGATTACCAAGATTCTTACTTGCTCGGTGGATGAGTGTGAATCAGAAGTGAAGAGCAAAGAGAAATGGGTGGGGATCTTCCTATGAATCTTTCTCTACGGACATATTGTTTTTCTACTACCAAGTACGTAATCTGAGGCAAGCGGTTTAATGATTTTCACGTTGCATTGCATGGGCCAGCATGGAGTAAGGGGGAACTACAGGATTATAAACTTGCACACGAAACTTTCCCAGGCGTTGAGGGATTAATTCTATGATTGGGAGGGCGCAAGCTGCATGAAACCATTTGGCTTCATCGTCCTCCCCGTGTATTTTGTCGGTACTGCATACATAGCATGATACAGAAATACTCAATAATGACTCTATTCACACGGCTATTTCTATCTCTCCATATCTCCTCATTACTACTTTTTAAATGCTCGATATTTCATCCTGTTGTCCTGTTCGTAATGAGTCGAGTAGCCAGACTTAGATCCAGCGATCTCTCTATACCCCGTCTGCTCAAGGGGTTTGCCATATCCTTGTGATAGCTTTCGGAGGGTAGCCAACGCTCCTTGCCCTCTCACTTTCTCACAAATTAAATGTAAGAACCTGGCGTTTTTATCAACACGCTCCTTTTCGCTTCTGCACAAAGATTTCGCCTTCACCATACAGTAGACTTCTGGCCTTCAGATGACAACTACTCATCCACAGTAACAGTAACAATGGAGTTATCATACGAGAAATTAGAGCAGCGAGAGCGAGAGGTTAAGGCGAGAAACCCTATTTCTATACCTCGCGGGATGGTCTATACTAACGTGAGCTTCAGACTCGAAGAGAGAAGGAAGATCGAGAGCTAGCTGCATCTCTCGAAAAACAGAAAGCCGCACTCCAAAGCCAATATTCTACGAAAATCATAGACGTCGAATCTAGACAGAGAATGGAAGAAGCACATATTAAGTACAACGAAGCTAGAGCAATACGAGCGCTTGAAGAAAAGCAAGCCCAAGAGCTTGCTGAATTGAAGCGTAGTCATGAGGCTCAGATCTCTGCTCGGAATAGTGCTCAAGATGCAAGAATGTCTGAAGTTATGACGAAAGCTCAAGAAAAGAAGAAAACTCTCTATGCCAATCTCCAATCTGACGAAGATATGTGTAAGGGCCGATGGAAGTTAAAGAAAGACAAATTAGAGAATATTCGAAAAGCGGAGGACGACAAATCTAAGGAAGACTGTTGGCGAGTTCTGCAGCGCCGACTTAGCCAAAATCTCTCTGGAGGTAAGTTACGGTTACAATAAATGTACACCATATCTGATCGTAGGTCCAGGCTCTCATGGAGATAGTATTTCTCCCAGCCCACTTGTGAACTCTGGTATTGAAGGTTTTGGGAAATCGGCATTAGCTGACTGCCATCGAGATGAAAAGAACCCTTCATCAGCACTGACTCTGCCACCAAACACCTCGAGTCAAAGTCGAAAGCGAGATTTTAAGGACAGTCCTCTGATAGAGAAAGATTCAAGCTCTGTTAATACACCTATTAACAAGAAATTACTCCTTAAATTCTCTTTCACTTCCAAAAATCAGAAGATCGAGCACGTAACTGTGTCACGGGTAACACAAGAACCTTTGCCCCCAACAACTGTATCGCCAACGGCTTTCTGTTCAATCTCGAGCACGGCTTTGGTCGAAGACAAAGGTATTCGTCCAAACCAAAACTTCCCACTAATAAGAGTCCGCCACAAAATATCTTGTGGTAATTTTTTCGATTGGAGTAAGGACAATCATACTCAGGCAACCGCTCAACTCCGACTTGAGAACCTCACTTACAAGCCATATTTTGGTGAAGAGCTTGTAGCCAGACGCTATCCGGATTGGGTCATCGACCCCAAATATGTTTTGACATTGACATATTATAAGCCTATTGCAATTGTCAGAATACGGAGGAGAGCGATTGGAGCTGCTTCCTCTGAACTTTGGATACGATTTTTGAACAGTGATGTTCTTGACCTCTTCTTGAAGAGTTATCGGGATGGATGGCCAAGAGACTCTGTGGCGGAGATGAGATGGTAAGAGAAAAGTTCTTCCCCATCTAGCGGAGATCTAACTTGAAAAAGGGGCGAAATTCTAGTGTCTTTACTCCCTGATGATTTCTAGGTATTGTTTATAGGAAAAATGTTATGTCTGATACATAAGAGGAGAATTTTGACACTTTTCGGGAGAGCGTGAAGGCAATGTAGGAGAGGGAGAAAGGGCAAATTGCAACTAAGTCAGCAAGTTTTCAAGTTTTTTCTTGATAGATATCCGAGAAAAGTAAACTACGGGAACGAAGAAAGTATTTCCGCCAGATAAAATCACTTCACGTGCACCTTTCCTGATTTGTGCCTTCCTCTAGCCCCTAGGGCCTGTCTTTTAGAATCCAAATGCTATGAGTGATTTCATACTAGAAATATCAACTGGCTAGAAGTCATCAGAATATCGAAGCTAATACCACGTGAATCGGCAAACGCAGCAAGGTGATTTTTCAATGCTCCAGGATTTCCAAACAGGGTTCTCTAATGCTCCTAGAGGGCTTGAGACTACTTTAGCTTTCTGTTAAAGACAGGGAATCTACGATATACACTCCTGAGTGTCTTATATATGCCTTGCACAGATTGTTGAATAGAAAGCAATCACTCATTAAAAAGGATATTATACGTTAATGAAACAATAACATCACTTTCAGAAGGAGTTTTATCACGGGTTAGAGATGGGATTTAGGTTTCAAAGTTTTTTTATTCCGTGTGAATGAATACACCTTGCTAGCCCTATGCAGCAAATCCCAACCATGATCTAGGTCAACGCAATGCTCCAATTACTATTTTCAAGTCAGCATATCACTTTAATGGAGATGGAAAGAGTAGAAATACCTCGTCATCTTCTTCCTCATCTGCCTCAACAGTGGTTTGCGCAATACCTAATTAACTTGAGTTATGATTCTAAAGCATAAAACAAGAACACTGGACTTACGATCTAAATCCCGTTGTCCACTCTGTGTGATGCGGCGTCCCTTCTCGTCATCTTGCTCTAGAACACCAATCTTCTCAAGTGCTTGCATAACCTTTCGGTCAACGCTTCCGCTGGCATCGACGTGGTGGGATGGGCGAGAGCCACGGTTGCGGGTGGAGCCATGGGCTTTTCGAAGACGGCCGACACCGACGGTTTTTCTGAGATAGACGTGACGAGCGATGGCAGCGGCGCGAACGTAGAACCAGTCGATAGATTGAGGTGGGAGCTCCTTCGCTGGGCCGGTCTTGACAGTGTCAACCCAACCTGTGGGACAGGTCTTGTTAGCACATAACAAAATCAAAGCAGAGAGGAATGTCGCAACATTCATACCTGGAATTGGAAGCTTTCCCTGTCTCTTCAAGAAAGCAGCATATGCCTCGATGAACTTGTGCGCCTGGTTTCACCCCTCGAATCAGCAACAGTCCGTCAACGGAGATCTCACGACCCCCTCACTCCTGCTCATGTTCTTCGTGTGGATTCGAGTTTATCGACCGGGGCGATTGCCTCTCTTTCCCAAGACTCAACATTCAGGTTTTGCATATACTCACATCAACATCGCGGACTGAAATACCACCGGCCATGATTGCGATTGGTTTTGTTGGTGGAGGAAATTTGTCGTTCCAAAAATCTTCAAAAGTTCGCGATCTAAGGTTTCGACAATGAAGTTGTGTGGGCTCGAATTCCTAAGCGACGCGCTAACGCGTAAACAGCTAGTTTGTCAAACCACGTGCAGACCCAGACACGTGATTGTTCTACTTTGATATTTGAATACTGCATGGAGTTACTCATTCGGTGATTCTCTTCGAGGAGAGGAGTGGACTGGTTTTTAGACAAGCTCAAGATGTGCATAGTTGAATTTAGTGCATAAGTTAAAATCCCATAGTTGTTTCTCTAAGTTGGGGGCAAAATTAAAAACATATCCTACACTAACAGCTAACTGAAATTACGCCCAAACCCATAGTTTATAATGCGAGTATAAGTATTCCGTCTTAATTCGTCAAAATCTACATCTTAACGCCAGGTATCCTTGTCTGTTCTAATTGGGGTTGATTTATATCCCCTTTAGCGCCACCCATATCTCAATTCACCATTTACTCCCTTTTCATAACTTTGACCTTACTGCCTCAAGTCTATACTTGACATCTTTAAGCACTTTTGTTGCAGGTTTCCAGTCGTCAAATTGATTTAATAGTTCTGTTGTTTCTGTGTTCAATTCTGTTTTGACAAAGTCCTCTTCTAATAGGCCTCGCATGATCCATGGAAGTACGTATGGATTTGCATTTGTTGGAATTTCGTATTTACTTAGTTGCAGTGGGATATCGCCTACAGATGTGGTTTCGAGAGCGTGTTCCACCGCAAGACTAACCATATTAGCGTTTTCTTAAAAAGGCAGTCAAAAACTTACTCATAGACATTGCCATCGTCATATAGTCGTGAATGACCCTCTCCAGTGTACAAGCTGCCTGCGAGAGGAGCTGACAATTCTCGAATGAGGCCGTGGTCGGAGACACCAAGGTTGCGCAATTTCAACGCAAACCCAACTAGATGGGAGAGGCTATAAAGGTAGGTTAGCAATGAATCACAAAAAAGAATATGGCAAGGCTTACAAGTCAGGGGCATGAATACGCCCATCTACAAATACGGCTCTGTATATGTATGGATGACTAACAGGAGCAAAAATTGAGGACTGCTTTAAGTAAGTCATCAATAAATAGCCGATGAAGAAGAATTCAAACCTCCATGGAGACGAGTTGATCGTCTATAGAGCCACAATATGTAACTCTAACGCCATATTTGACGGCGACCCGAAGAGATTCTTCGTATCTCTTTGACACAACACTCTCGGGATCAGCAAACTCAAATAGCTCTGCTGCAGATCCGCCGAACAATCTGGATTTGTAATCTGCGAAGGGCCCAAGAGAGACCCCAGCTAAAGCATATTAGCTAATAGACCGTGGATTGAGTATATTGTCTGTTTAATGACTTGATGGAGTTCAATATTGACGCATGTCAGATGTATGGGAGCCAGAGTATTCTCGAGCGTGTAAAATATGGAAAATGTTTGACAGAAGATTACACGCCAAGCAATGACAAGTTTGGGATTAGATGACTTACCCATTGCACATATGCCAATCTTCCCAGTTGATACCACGCCAAATTCAATCAACTTAGCCACCAGCATCACAGCCACAGGAACGCCTTGCGAGTGACAAGCTACCAAAATGAAATCGGCCTTCCTAACATGATCGATCCAATTGAGGAGAAGCTTCCATAGATTGTCGACTCGATCGGCAATTTTTCCTTCTCCTTCCAGTGCCACCTTTTCTATTTCGCAGTCTATCGATCCATGCTTATCAGTCCAACGACGGATTGCAGTAGCGGCATGATTTGCAAATTTTACTGATGTTCCTGTCGGTTGGCCTATCACGGTCCGTAGTACTGCGGCAGGGAAAAGGCCATGAATTCCAATTGCAAGGGCTTTGTTGATTTTGGGAGACTCCTTGGACAGGAATACGTGGTTGACGGATTCTTGATGTCCACGAAGGACCAATCGAGCAATTTGCTGGAGGATTGACGGGTTGTCAACAAGGCGATAAGTACTTCTCACCGAAGGAATTAATAGATTCGGTGGGGAGATCTTTCCCGGTGTTGAGCTTTGAGTAGGAACAGCATTCGATGCGGAAGATTCTGACGGAACATCTTTTCGAATGGCTTCAACTACTTCAGTTGACTGAGGCCTACTCCTCTTGGTTGACTTAGGCTTCTTGTCGCTTATCACAGGTACAGTTTTGGCAGGCTGTGGATGATCTTCTGATGCTTCCCCAACTATTGCCAGCTGGCCTGACTCTTCTTTCGCAGGCAAACCAGTTGTCTTTTTAGGGGTATCTGTTGACCAAAACGCCCAGCTTGACCCAGCTACTGGTTGAGATGGAGGGGGTGCATCTTCCATAACAGTATCATTATCAGGTTCTGTTGACTTAACCGGCACTTGTTCCTTTGGCGGTTCAGCAACAGTCGAGGGCGGAGCGGTTGACCAAAGACCAAACCAAGAAGATGCTGTAGAAGGCGCAGTCGGGTTTGGAACTTCTTCTGATGGAGCAGTTGCCACTTGCTGCTCTATTTGAGGTTTTTGGTTCATCTCGAGAAGCTGCTCTGGAGCTTTTGAGTTTTGAGCATCGTTGTTTACCGGAATGTCGGCTTGTGTAGCAGGTTTATTGAGCCAACCGCCAAGCCAGCCAGAAGATGTTGCTGGACGTTGGACGGGAACTTCTGGAGGTGGTTGAGGTGGCTCCGGAGCAGTTATAACCTGGGAGCTTTTTGTGGAATCTTCAACAGTACCACTGTCGATGGCCTTAGATTGATTTGCCCCTGTGCCCTTATCTTCCCCGCTTTCATCTCCCATTCCACCCATGCTGATGTCCAGAGTTTCCTTGCTCTTCCCAATATACATAGACGGTGGTCTTGCAACAGGAGTAGCCGGGGCCTTCTTTGGCTCGAAACGATTCAAGTCTGCCGTTGAGGCGCCGTTGGTTGTTATATCCGCCAGAATGGCTTCTCTAGCTACTTGTGTGGAAGCAGTTGACTTTCGAGGCCAAGTACCGTACCAGCTGTTTTTGGATTTGATCTACATATCGTAATATTAGGTCTGCCCTCTTTATATCTATAATGTGGATGACCGGTGACGGAAAGGAAACTAACCTGTTTGGCAGAGCCGGCCTCAGAACTTATAGACTTGAGAGGAGTGTCGACATCCTCCTCCGTATTGTTGACATTGCTACGGGTTCTTGTCGCCACAGGGGTCGACACCTCTGTTGTCGTTGAGTTGTCCTCGGCTGGCGGCTGATTTGCAGTTGATTCCTCCCCACTAGGAGGTTTTGTTCTTGCCCTTTTCCGTGACTGTCCCATTAAAAAATCTGCTACTCAGTAACTTATCTCTGGACTTTGTATAACGAGGTAAGTAGGCAGATTGAAATAGTTGGGAATTCAAGTCTGAAACTGGGGATGAGCTTGAGCTGGTAGCCTGATTGATGTCACGAAGACAACAAAACCCGCCAGCCCCGCGAGTGACAGGGACAGGGACGGTGAACTCCCAAATGGACCGCCGTAGTCCGGAGGCCCGAAGTGCGCCATTGGATTTTCTCGCCAGCCGGAAAAAAAGCTCGAAATCTTTAATTTTTAAACTTCTCACAATGAACCGAGCATTGCGATTTGCATGAAACTTTTTCCAACTTTTCAACTCGAGAAGCTCTTTTAGAAAATGGCTTCAATGGGCAAGAAACGGAAGTCTGGCCCTACCAACGAGTCTTTCATGCGCTCTAAAAAACAAGGTGCTGGAGACGATCACCCCGCAAAGAGACTGCGATCAGACGAGAAAGAAGAAAAATCCACAACAACAGGAAAGATTCCTTTGGTTCCAAAAATTTCACGCGTCCGAGAAGAAGAAGCTGCATTCCCAAGAGGAGGGGCAAGCCTTTTGAGCCCATTAGAGCACAAGCAGATCCAAATTGAAGCCACACGAGATGTTCTTTTCGAGCAACAGGGCTCCAAAGTTTCGAAGGGTGGTGAAGAAGACCAGGAAGCCGATATTGCTCTGCGGAAAAAGCGCAAACAAAATTCGAAGTCAAAGGGTAAAAAAGGAACCGATAAACAAGAACCAGAGGAAGAGGTTGTCAAAATTGAAGGTTTAAGTTATAAGGTATGATGAACATCACAAAAGCAATATTTGGTTTACTAAAACACAACAGAGAATAGTCCCGGGCTCTTTAGTCCTTGGACAAGTCTCTCAGATCAACGATCATGATATTGCTCTCTCGTTACCTAATAATTTGACGGGATATGTGCCAATCACTTCGATTTCTGACAAGATAACTGGGAGGATTGAGGCTATTGCTGCCCTTGAAGACGAGGACGAAGGAACAGGTCCTGATAATGAGTTGAAAGAGGTTGAGTTGGACAAGATTTTCTCAATCGGACAGTATCTTCGAGCCTATGTCGTCTCAACCAGCGACGAACAAGACTCTACTACAGGTAGCAAGCCCAAGAGAAGAATAGAGCTTTCACTACGGCCCCAGCAAGCAAACGATAACCTTGATCCGAAAAACATCGTTGTCAACAGTACACTTATGGCATCGGTGACAAGTGTGGAAGATCATGGATTGGTCATGGATCTCGGCCACCTGGGCTCTGAAGTCCGAGGTTTTATGTCTTCAAAAGAAATCGGACATGGAATTGAACTGTCCAATATTCAAGAAGGCATGGTATTTTTATCCACAGTAACTGGCCTGAGTTCCAACGGGAAAATCGTCAAATTATCGGCAGACCTACAAAAGATAGCCAACTTGAAAAAGCTTTACCACCTCACTGAAGCTCCGACGGTGGACACCTTTCTGCCAGGTACTGCAGTGGAAATTCTAGTTACCGACGTAACTTCAAAAGGTCTTGTTGGCAAAGTAATGGGCCTTCTGGATGTTACCGCAGACCTGATCCACTCTGGTGCGGGTGCGGGTGGGACAGACCTCGAAAAGAAGTACAAAATTGGAACAAAAATCAAGGGTAGGGTGATATGCACTTTCCCAGCAGCCGAACCTCCGAAGCTTGGAGTATCGCTCTTGGATCATGTTCTCTCACTGGCTTTACAAAAGGCAACCCAGGATGGCGAGATACAGGATCCTTTGAAAGTATTACCCCTTTCTACAATTATAGAGAAGGTCACAGTGCGCAAGGTCGAAGATAGCGTAGGGCTTTTTGTCGATGTAGGGGTGAAAGGTGTCTCTGGGTTTGTACACATCTCCAGAGTCAAGGATGGTAAAATCGAAACTTTATCTGAATCTACAGGACCCTACAAGGTTGGCTCTATTCACCGCGGAAGACTCATCGGGTATAATTCGATCGACGGAGTCTATCTCCTGACTCTAGAACCTAGTGTTTTGGAACAGCCCTTTTTACGGATTGAAGACTTGACTATAGGAGAGGTGGTAAAAGGAAAAGTCGAGAAGATCGTTGTGAATGAAATCGGTGTTGGTGGCGTCTTAGTTAACCTGGCCGAAGGAATTACTGGTCTTGTACCAGAATCGCATTTGTCTGATATTCATCTACAACACCCTGAGAAAAAGTTCAAGGAGGGAATGACAGTAACAGCTAGAGTATTGTCGACTGACCTACGGAAGAGGCAGATACGATTAACTCTCAAAAAGGCGCTGGTAAATTCAGAAGCGACACCACTTTTGTCATACGAGAACATTGGTATTGGCATGCAAAGCCCCGGGACAATTGTCAGGATCCTTCCAACTGGTGCAGTGGTACAATTTTATGGTACCGTTCGAGGATTTTTGCCAGTAGCCGAAATGAGTGAGGCATACATCTCCGATCCAAGCCAACATTTTCGTGTTGGCCAAGTTGTTAATGTCCATGTCCTGAGGGTTGATCCTGAGGAGAAGAAATTGACAGTGTCCTGCAAAGACCCATCAGTTTTTGGGCTTGCCCAACAAAATGCTTTGAAAAATTTAAAAGTTGGTGATATTGTTTCCGTACTCGTTACGGAAAAGTCCAACGACGATATTTCAGTTGAATTGGAGGGCCATGGCTTGCGTGCTGTTCTCCCTTTGGGACATCTTACTGATGGATCTCCAGCGAAAAACGGCTCGATGATGAAAACGATTCGAGTTGGGCAAACCTTGACAGAGCTAGTTGTCCTCGAGAAATTGGAGTTGAAGCGCTTGGTTATGGTGTCGAACAAACCAAGTCTTGTCAAAGATGCCAAAGATCGTGTCTTATTAAGAAACTTTGACGATGTGAAAGAGAACAAGACAGTACATGGTTTTGTCAAGAATATAACTTTAACAGGTGTCTTTGTGCAGTTCGGTGCAGGTCTTGCCGGCCTGCTTCCTAAGAGCAAACTCCCAGAAGAGGCAACCCGCCTCCCTGATTTTGGAATGACCAAATTTCAGTCTGTTGAAGCCAGAGTCATCTCAGTAGACCATGGTCAACGGAGATTTGCACTTTCTATGATTGATTCTAGTGCCGATGCTAAAATTGTACCACAACCGTCGGCCGGTCCTCATCAATCAGCTGTAAACGCTGTCGACCCTACCATTACGTGTGTGGACGACCTGAAGATAGGAAGGTTGACCAAGGCAAAGATATCTTCGATTAAGGATACCCAGATCAACGTTCAGCTCGCAGACAACATCCAAGGACGAATAGATGTCTCTCAGGTATTCGACTCCTGGGATGCTATCAAAGATCGTAAGCGCCCATTACGATCATTTTCGCTCAAGAAAGTTGTGGACGTCCGAGTTCTTGGAATTCATGATGCAAGAAACCACCGCTTTTTGCCAATCTCACATAGGGGTGGCAAAACTATAGTCTTCGAGTTATCTGCTAAGCCGAGTGATCAAACCGAATCCGCCCAAGAACCGCTTACCCTCCCCCAGGTCAATATTGGCTCTTCCTGGATCGCTTTTGTTAATAACATTACTGACGACTGCCTCTGGGTGAACCTGTCACCTAACGTTCGAGGTCGAATCAGTGCTTTAGATGTCTCTGATGACGTATCTTTGCTAAAAGACATGGCGTCAAACTTCCCCGTTGGTTCAGCTATCAAAGTACATGTCACGAAAGTTGACGTCACAAATAACCGCCTGGATTTGTCTGCCCGGTCCTCGCAAACCTCAGAGATATTAAGCATCAAGAATCTTAGTAAAGGGACGGTTCTTCCGGGGAAGGTCACTAAAGTGACTGAGAGGCAGATCATAGCTCAACTAAGCGCAGACATTTCTGCTCCTGTCCACCTCATTGACTTGGTTGATGACTATTCAGGGGCAGACCTTTCAAAATATGCAAAAAACGACATTGTTCGTGTCTGTGTCACGGACATCGATGTCCCGAACAAAAGACTTAGGCTATCAACGCGGCCGTCCAGGGTTTTGAATTCTTCACTACCTATTCAAGACCCAGAGATATTCTCGGTAGCTCAACTGAAAGTCAACGACATAGTGCGTGGATTTATCAAGAATGTGTCTGATCAAGGTATATTTGTCAATTTAGGGGGCAATGTTACAGCTTTTGTTCGAGTTTCTGACCTGTCCGACTCTTATATTAAAGACTGGAAGTCTGAATTCGAGATTGATCAATTGGTGAAAGGGAAACTAACTTTGGTTGATCCCGTCTTGAACCATATACAAATGAGCCTGAAGTCTTCTATACTTGATAAGGATTATATTCCTCCCATCACTTTCAAAGACATCAAAGTGGGTCAGATTGTGACGGGGAAAATCAGAAAAGTTGAGGACTTTGGGGTCTTTATTGTTGTTGACAATTCTTCAAATGTGAGTGGGCTGTGTCATCAGAGTGAGATGGCGGAGAAGCGTGTTCATAACGTAAAGAAGTTGTATGAGGAAGATGATTCTGTCAAAGCCATTGTACTGAAAATTGATTCTGAAAAGAAAAGAATTAGCTTTGGGCTCAAAGCCTCATATTTTGAGGATGCTGCAGCTTCAGAGGACGGTTCTGATGACGATGATATGCAGGGTGTGGAGATAGGAGATTCTGGAGTTGAAAGCGAAGATGGCTCTGCAGATGACGAAATTGGCGGAATCGATCTCGATCAAGTTGAGGATATCGACAGTGAAGTCGAGTATAATCAAACCATAGATGAAGACATATCGGATGTAGGCGATGAAGCTGAGGTTGCTGGCCTTAGTGCAGGAGGATTTGACTGGTCGGCAAATATTCTTGACCAGATAGACAAGCGCTCTGATGCAGATTCTGATGATGATGGAGAGGACAGTAAACCTAAGAAAAAGAGAAGGAAAGCAGAAATTAAGATAGACAGAACAGGAGATCTTGATGTTAATGGACCACAGTCTGTCAGCGACTTCGAAAGACTACTTCTTGGACAACCGGATTCATCCCAGCTGTGGATCCAGTACATGGCATTTCAGATGCAACTCAGTGAACTGAGTAAAGCCCGAGAAGTAGCTGAGCGTGCTATTAAAACAATCAACATCCGGGAAGAGGTAGAGAAGATGAATGTCTGGATTGCTCTTCTCAATCTTGAGAATGCCTACGGGAGTGACGAGTCTGTTGAAGAAGTCTTCAAACGAGCATGTCAATACAATGATGATCAAGAAATTCATGAGAGGTTGACCAGCATTTATATTCAGTCCGGCAAGCATGAGGTAAGCTGTCATGATTATAGTAACCAGCTCTTAAACTAATCCTTTTATAGAAAGCAGATGAACTTTTCCAGACTTTGGTGAAGAAATTTTCTCAAGGCCCTCAAGTCTGGTACAACTATGCACATTTCCTGCACACAACTTTGGCGTCTCCTGATAGAGCTCGGGCTCTTCTTCCTCGTGCTACTCAATCGCTGCCTCCTCACCTGCATCTCAACCTCACCATTAAATTTGCAGCTCTTGAATTTCATTCTTCCTCTGGATCACCAGAACGTGGACGCACCATGTTTGAAGGGCTGCTAGCAACCTTCCCTAAAAGATTTGACATCTGGAACCAACTCTTAGATCTTGAAATACAACAGGGCGATCAGGGGATTGTACGTGGGGTATTTGAGCGTGCTCTCAAAGTGAAAAGTTTGAAACCTAAGGCGGCCAAAGCTTGGTTCAGGCGATGGCTTGAATGGGAGGAGAAGAACGGCGACAAGAAGAGCCAAGAGAAGGTTAAAGCAAAGGCGGAGGAATGGGTGAGAGCTGCTACGCAGAAAAATGACGCCGAGTAGTAATCATGACTTAATGTTCAAAGGATACCCCGTTTGAGAAGTTACATACACAACATCAGTGTTGTATACCTTTTCTAAGGATTAGGTTGGATCGCCGTCTGTGTTTGATCGTGTACTTTATGTACGGACCACCATAGCTAAAAAGTTTGCAATAGGAATATCAGTACTCAAGAAACCCTGAAATATTCAATTATGCCAAGGCTCATAATAAGAGGACTGGAAATTCAGCGCAGGGATCGCCCTTCTCCTGTGATACCAGCGCCTCGCATGTTCAACTACCTTGTAGAGATAGAGATATTGACATCAAATCTGAGCAAACTAGTACCGTCATCCGCCTTAGTAATTGCATTTGATTCTTCAATCTCTTTCACAATAAGCGCGATGGCCTCCTCCCACTTATCTTCATCCTCTTAGTGCCAACCTTCGTCTCTCGTCCCTAAATAACTCCACAACGTCTCCGCAAAACGCTTATGATCTTTCACCTTGAGATATACAACACAGTTACTCTTTTTAATCTTGCCCTCTTCAAACCCTCCCGACAGTAGAAAGTCTTTCAGTTTAGAAGGTTGGTACCACTCATCTCCCCATTTCAGAGCGAATTTAGCATCCGGCCCACGAGTCGCACGGTGCACCGTCTTCAACGGCAGGTCATGTGGCATGAATGCCCACGTACAAACAGTAGCAACGCCTCCTGGCTTAAGGGTGCGGTAGATATGACGCGCTGCAACTTCAGGATCATCGAGATTGGCAACAGCGAAGTTGGTGAATGAGTGAGTGAAGTATTCGTCTGGGAATGTGAGCCTCTTGAGCACGCATCAAGGCCATCTCGACAGGCCAGTTATGAGCAGAGACTCGTTCTTGACATCCTTGAATCTGATACTCGTTTGCATCGGTGGCTTTGATTGTGATCCCTACGGGTGGGTTCGTGGCCATTATTTCACCAGTGACTTCTCCAGTACCACAGCCATTATCATGGATGACTGCGGACGAAGTCGAAGGGGGGAGGAGGTAGGCAAAGATATGTTCATTGACATCTTCAGAAGTGTTCCCTATGATTTCTTGGAAGAGCTCGGCTGTCTTTGAGTATGCTTGCTTCGGTGTGAAGTTACTTCCTGAAGCCATTGGAGTGAAATATTTTGAGAAGAATAAAAGTCATTTAGTTTTTATTTGCTTTCTATATCCTGCGTGCAGAGGGAAAGGGGCATTTGAGGTATTTTTTTTTTAAAGTGTTACCGCACTAGGAAAGCGGATTGCGATGTTAACAAGTAGTAGCATCGAGATATTCTCGACACCATAAGCCAAGCCGATCTAATGCCTATTTTATTTGTGTTGCATAATGTTCGTATAATTAGACCAATGATCCAGGTATACCCCTTGAATCTCTAATCGTTAACCGGCCCCAAAACAGCTAAAAGATGACCGTTATCAAAATAGTGATACAAATATAACAAGCTTTATTTCGAATCCGAACTCGGGTCAGCCGAACTGGCGTCAGCCGTCTCACGTTCTTGAGCCCTCAACGCTTCAATGTTTTCGTCAATCAACGCAATTTCAGCATTGACCCGAAGAAGCTTTTCTTGCAACATATTTTCATACTCGCTGTCGGTTAAGACTTTCATCGGGCTCCACTTCGAGTCTAGGAAAGAACTCTTGCTCTTAGTTCCGCTCTCTGTCATTTCTAATTTCCGAGCATCTGCCATGTTAAATAATGCTTGGCCAGTGGCACCAAGGAGTGCAAACATAATTGCTCCCGGAATTATATTTCTCGGCCCCCCTAAAGACTGATTAGATTGGAAAGACCATATAAAGAGAACACAACTGACGCAAGAGGCCGCCCACGGTTCCGGCAACTCCACCACTTATTGCACTCGCGGAAATACTCTCTCTGGGAGAAAATTGATTGTTTCCCCATGCCTGAAGAATAAATCCTCTTGAAGCTGAGCGGCGAAAGAAGTTAATATTTATTGGTTGGACCTGTGAATTTCTGGCATACCGCTGAATGTGGTCCCCAAAGCAAACCACTGAACTCCTGAAGCTAGTGCAAATAGCGTAGGAGGTGTTGAACGAATAATTCCAGCAAATGCACCGGCCAACAATCCAGTCATGCCTTGAATTGGATATTAGTATAGGTGTTGAGAAAGGTTTATATCACGTGCAGATATCTCCAAGAGGGTTGTAACATTTTGGAGGAATATAAAGCGAGAAAACGGAAGAGCACGTACCAGTAAGGCCTCCGATTTGGACTGCAGGGCCAATGACTTCTAATATCTCTGGTGGCAGGCCATTATGCCTCCTAGATTCTGTACTTGGTGAGTTCGCCCCTGGCTGTGAAGGTTGCGTCATGTCGTTTTTGATTTTTTGGAGAGCACATGCATTTGGCTGCATATTCGGGAGTCTCTGGCTATCGAACCAGTCATACGGATCTGGTCCGTCTTATTACCACCGTTCCAAGAGTTGTTGTTTGGTCTCGCTGACCCAATTAGCAATCTGACAGGAGGCTCTGGTTACTTTGACAGTCCGAGAAAGTCCATTCACGGTCCGGCCCACAAATAGCCGAGAACGGCATAGCGCACAGATCCCGGCTTCAATTCTTTTGCCTAGAAAACTAAATTCGCACTGTTAAAACTTCGAAGTCGATCTCAACCGACTTCATCGACAACCACGACTCCATCAGGTTCCCGGAACTTGATACAACACCGCAGAAAATACATACGAAGATACTGAAGGACTGTGGTTTCTTCAGTAAACCTAAAAGGACAACGCGCAAGAGCAGAAGTTCTCGCGCAGTGTCCCCAAAAAGCCGCAATCATGGGTGAGCCTGCTCTACAATTCTTCACGGTCGGCCTCTTCAGGCCAAGACAGATGCTGTAAAGTCTACAATTCGTGGGATATTTGCTAACTCAAGTGCTGTATAGCGCCTAAAAAGAAAGAGCAGCAGAAGATGTCCCTCGGGGCCTTCTTGACTGACGAAAGTAAGGGATCGTGTCAAGCCTTTTTAAAGAGTAGGGCGCTAATTCTTGTTAGAAATGGGATCATGGGCAGATGAAATGGAAGATATGCCAGTCTGTAAGTCGCTACTACTGTCTCCCTTGACTAATTCGTGCTAACGGTTCCTTCTAGCCGGTATGCAATTCTAACCAACTTGTTCACCAAAAATTGTAGAAATTATTTATCAAAACTGACTACTCCAGACTCTCGAACTAGCTATGGCAATAATGAACGCCGCACCTATAGCTCCACCACAGGGCAATATGGGAATAGTAGCATGGGAGGTTAGCTGCCCATTTTTCCGTGTTGACATTTTCTTCAAGTTCAACTGCTAATATAAATATCAATATAGGATATTCCGTCCGCGAAGAGCTTCCACTGCCCGACAAGCCTCCGTATACTGTTCACTTGGGTAACCTCTCGTTCGATGCCACCATTGGAGATGTCAATGATTTCTTTGCTGAATGTGAAGTTACCAATGTCCGAATCATTGAAGATAAATTGGAAATGAAGCCTAAAGGATTTGGCTACGCAGAATTCGCCACCCTCGCTGGATTGAAGCAGGCTTTGACCCTCAATGGGAGCCAATTCCAAGGACGTAATATCAGAATTAGTGTTGCTGACCCACGTATGTTTCTAATTTTCCAAACTTTTAATTATGTTGTCTGACTTGGATACTCTTTAGCCAAGGACCGAGATCGCCCAGATGTTAGAGAGCTTGGAGACTGGAGCAGAAAGGGCCCGTTGCCAGACTTGCCAAATCGGGGTGGACGTCGTGAGTCTGACCGTGGTGGGTTTGGATCCGATTTTGGTGGAGAGCGCAAGGAGCGATTTCCAGAGGGTGATGGCAAGGTCCGTGATTTTGGAAACTGGGAACGGAAAGGCCCATTGTCTCCTATTGCCCAACCTGAACGAGGTCCAAGAGAGGGTGGACGCCCACGAACGAATGACGGTCCTAGAGGTGAGGGTTTCAGGGATCGCAAGTCCTCCCCTGCTGCCTGGGGCGAAGGACGCCAACAAGGATCGCAAGATGGTTCAAGACCTCCAAGACGTGATTTCCAGGAACGACCACCTGTTGAGAGAACTCCTACGGCTGCCGAGCAGGACAACCAATGGCGTACCAAAATGAGACCAGATGCTCCGGCGACTAAGTCTCCCGTACCATCGCGTGATGGCAGCGAGGCTCCTTCATCTCCAGCCCTTGGTGGCGCCTTACCTGTGAGCCGGCCTAAACTCAACCTCGCAAAACGGACTGTCTCCGAGTCTCCCGATTTGCCATCCCCAGCATCGGCTTCAGGCGACGCAAAGTCCAGTCCTTTCGGTGCTGCTCGCCCCATCGATACTGCGGCCAAAGAGAGAGAAATCGAAGAAAAGAGATTGGCTGCCCTTCGCGAAAAGAAAGAGTCTGAAGAACGTGCCAAACAGGAAGCACGGGAGGCTGCTAAGGCTGCCAAAGCTGCCGAAACGGAGAAAGAAGAGAGTATCGAAGGAGATAAGAAGGTTGAGATCTTGCAAAGAGCTGAAAATGAGGAAGCTGAAAAGCCCACGGATACCGTTGAGACAGATGATCAGAATGGAAACATTGTTGATGATAAACCTGTGAAACCAAAGGAAGTTGCCCGAGATGCAAAGCCAAAGCCATCGGACACTGGTGCTTGGAGACGAGCATCAAATGGACCTCCAACTCCAAGAGATGACATTCCACGTGGTCCAAGAGGACGAGGACGTGGGAGAGGCGAAGGCCGGGGAGGGTCAAGACATTACGACGACAGACCACCAAGACGAGACACCAATGGAGGTGCTTCTCCTGCTACTGTTACTCCTACGCAGGCACCAGCTTCTGAGGCAGAAGCAGCCGCCCCCGAGGAAGACGGCTGGAGCACAGTTTCAAAGCCAAAGAAAAATAATCGTGGTGGTAACCAGGGTGCTCGTCCTATTGCATCTTGAGCGTGTACGATTTTAATACACATTTTCAGCATCGGTTGGCGACACATCAAGCACCTTGAATGGTTCTAAAAGCATCGCTATTTGTCCGAACTGCATCGCAATCATGGCGAATCACGGCAGACAAACCTTAATCTTTATCTCTCCTCTTCTCGACGAGTTTCTTTCGGCGTTGGATGTCTCAATTGCGTGCCTAGATCTCTGAGCTCAGTCTCTAGCTCATCACTGGCCTTGAAGATTGCACTTTAACCACACTGGACGACTGCACATGTAGATTGCATATCGGTGGCCATTGCACAATTTATTTCTTCGAGTCTATGTGGCATGTTCTCGTCATGTCTCTTCCGATGTGCCAACGAATATCTCTTCTCGCATCTCCTGCCACCTCTGTTCCACACACACATTCGAATAATGACTTTTTCACTGGTTGTTATCAAAAGTACTTCGTTTGAGAGCGCGATATCAGGTGCACAAGTGGACGGCTTCCTTTCGTACATATGCACGGCGGCTTGGCTGGTCACTAAGTAAGTTAGGCATAGAAAGTGGGTGGACGGTATGCGAGCGTGCTTTGTTTGTACTTCTACATACTTTTTAGTATGGCAATGAGACTTTTGGTGACAATATACAAAATGTAGCCAAGTAAATTATCGAGCTAGGAAGTCACTACTGTGATTATTCTTATGCTTGTTCCTTCTTTTTAACCAATGTCTTCTCTGCTACATATCTATTGACCCCCCTAGTGTACGGTTGTCCTCCTATCCATTATGTTGTATCATCCAAAAATGGAAGTACCTGAGGCTTCGAGCCAAGACAAGCCAATGCAGAACTACGTGCAAAGTTACAGAGCGGGTAGAAACTGCCACCGAAATCCATATCATACCTGGCACCTTAGTAAAGCTTGTAGGCGGATGGGTTCACGCTTACCAATAGTTTACTGCACAACAAATGCCTTCCTTTGAACATGACTGCGATACTTTATGGTACCTTTTTGCTCGTTAGTATTATTTTCCATTTTGGCAAAGAGAATACAACCCACCATAGAGCTGGTAAATATAACATGTCCCCCTCACTTAACGTCACCCTCATAGGCCGGGCATACTTAGAGTAATTTGTTTTGTTACCGTTCCTATTTTCTCCATCTGGATCCCAAGTAGCAAATGGGACCTTCTCCCCATTCTCCTCTTTGATGTAGAGGTCCCCATCCTCATTCCGCACATAAGAGGCAGGATTCAACTCGACCTCTGCAACACATGCATAAGCTAAAGGAGGCAATAAACAAAAGTGCTTTTTGCCAATAACCTGGACATATATATTTTCGTAATTATCCTTGTGCAGCGCGGTCACAGATCTCGAATTGCCGATCCAGAGATTGATCGCATCTGGGTTTTGCTGCAACGCTATTCGAGCCCATGGGATATCTTGGTCCACATGTGAGAACAGAGTTTCGTACTCATTGCGGAGGTTGTCATTTTCTGATATACATCTTTCAGTAACTGAAATATTGAGAAAGGAAGTCACATTGGTCTTACGAGTCTGTGCATATCTCACCTCTCGAGCCGGCTCACCACTGGTTTCCTCCTTGGCAATGGTATCTATAAATTCCGAGAAGAGCTGCTGTTCCTCCCATGGTTTAACAAAAATTAATTCCCCTTGCTGGTTGAGTGCCGGCGCATCCGCATTCCTGCCTCACATTTTAGTTCTAGCGTGCGATCATCTCTCCCCCTTTTTTCTCATCAAGCGAGAGGAGGACGTAGACGTACCCCTCCAGCGTCACGGCGACGTTCACGCTCTGCCCCACTAGCAGCTCCTTCAATATATCGACATTCCATGCTTTAGTGGCTTGCCATTCTGACGCGCCACCTCGAATTACAAAGGGCCGGTTGCGAGCCACGTAACGCATGAACTCTAGTGGTGAAGGTGTCTCCTCCAGTTCATCAATAGTGGATAAGTTGAGCTCAGAGTAGGTGGTCAAGAGGTCCTCAATCGGGTCTCCGGGTTGGGAGGAGAGGTCCGACATTGGGTTAAAGGCCGGGACTAGAATACTATAATGCAATGTGAAGATGCAAGGTGGTGTGAGATCTCATATTAGATGCTGAAGACTCGATTGTTGTATCCCTACCTCTCTAGTATTAGAAAAAAAAAAGTAGCCGAAATCGCCACCTGTACGAATGTACTAAGAAATGTTTCCAAGTATGAATTGTCCCTGAATAGGATCCCCGAATAGGAATCAAAACATTACACGCATTATGAAAGTTTTTACAATATCATTTACGGCAAGATAGGTTTGGTGTTGCTGCACGTGCCAGCTTCGGCCTCTTTTTTCAATGTTGAGGAGCCTGCAAAGTTTTGCGGAGAGTGCCCTACGTCGCTACGCCATTAACCTATTCTCAAGCTTGGGCTATCAACTTCTTAATATCCGGAGGAATGCTTGCCCTGATCCTACTGTTTAAACGGTCTCAAACCCTCTCCCGTGCTTGATGTCCACACTTCCTCTTCTCAAACTGGGCTCAATGTCCTACTGACTAGTAGCACCTTACTATGAGCGCCACAGCGCAGCCGAGAGAAGGTCTCGACCCCTAATTACTCGAGCTTTCTAGATAGCAGAGTTTGAGACAAAAAAAAAGCCGGATACTTTCTAACATTTTTAATTACGTTTTCGAAGAACTCAAAATTCGGTCCCTCCCATTGGCAAATCGTCTGTCCATCGCTGTTAGATCGTCTCCACCCACGGCAGAGAGGGAATCTATCTACTGCCCTTGCGTTTGTTTGACCATCAGTGGGCTCAGGGTCTGCAAGTCATTTCGTCTCCTGTCAGATTTTCATGTACAGAAACATGTTAGCCCTGCTAGAACAGCTCTGGAGGAGTTGTTCTACCTTTTTCCAGATAGCAATGCAGCCTAGCCGCCATCTGCTAGACTGATTCTGCTGGAGTACCGGGGACAACTTGAGGACCTAATCTCATGAGAGGGGAGTTTTTCAATGCCACGTCATGTCATTTCAACGGTCGGTGGCCGTGAATAATGCAGTTGTATTACACTACCTCGACGTCTAAATGTCACTTCGAGTAAGGAGGTACGATCTAGCTATTATTCGCGTTGGCATGGCTGATCTATAGCTTCGTGGACCTGACTGGAATGTGACTAGACCCACATATTAAAACGCCTCTGGGCACCTACTTTCACCGGCGTGGGTTCTGGCTGCTGTGGACAATTTCTCAGAGTGATCTCACATAGGAGTCTGCGGCTCTCTCCACCCAAAGTAACTCGCGGTTAGGCTTAGGGGAAACTATCAATAAGTATGCAGCGACTTCCTTATTTTATTGTCAATTTCTTGTCTCTTTGGCCTTTTATTTATTTATGTCTAGCTGCTATTGCAGCCTTGTACTTTTCTCTTGATACACAATACGTCAACTTAATATTTAATTATGAAGCGATTTTCAATCGTTCTGTATCTGATTATTGCGTGTGCTGACCTGGGACAAGCCCAGTTCACATGGCCATCCTCAATTGACGAGCTGGAGGATGTTATGTTCTTGAATACGGGTCATAAAAATAGGGGATTTGCAGCACATATTACACCATGCAATTTCTCGGAATTTGGGGCCGGACGTCAAACAGCTGCTGAATGGCTTCGAATTGGTTTTCATGATATGGCAACTACAAATGTATTTTTTGCACCGCATGGGGGAATTGATGCATCGATAGCATTCGAGCTGAATTCGGGAGAGAATACCGGAGCTGGGTTCAACACGACGTTGACGACATATGGGGAAGTATTCAACAGTCGGTTATCCATCGCGGATCTAATTGCTCTGGGAGTCTATTCATCTGTTCGAGGGTGCGGTGGACCCATCATACCAATGCGTGCAGGAAGAATAGATGCCACTGTCTCCGGCCCAATGGGAGTTCCACAACCGCAGAATGGAAAGGGGACTTTCTTAAATCAGTTTGCCAGAATGGGATTTAGTCAAACTCAGATGATACAGATGACTGCTTGTGGGCATACGCTTGGAGGTGTTCACGCTGGCGACTTCAGCAATATCGTGGTTCCAGGAACTGCGCCAAATGATTTCCAACTATTCGACAATACTTACCAGTTCGACAACTCTGTTGCCACTCGATATATCAATGGACCTGACACCGATCCTTTGATTGTCGGGATATCTGGATCTAGTGGCAGGAACTCTGATTTTGTTGTTTTCAGTGTGGATAATAATGTTACTCTGCAGGCAATGACTAATGCAGATACATTCAACAGCATGTGCTCTTCAATTCTGCAGCAGATGATCGAAGTTGTAGATCCGAGCATAGTAACTCTTTCCAATACTATCGTGCCATATGAAGTTAAACCGTCAGGTCTGCAGCTTACATTGCTCTCTGGAGGTACTCTCATCACGTTTTCCGGCGAAATCAGGGTCAGAACTACCTCGAGAACTGTATCGAGCGTACAAATTCTATACACGGATCGAAACGGGGCGAGCGGCGGTTCAATCTCTACAACGCTGTCAGGTACAGCTAATGGATTTGACGATAGCTTTTCGGTATGTTGTTGTTTTTATCACAGTACGACAAATTCTAACAGTCTGGCAGTTCTATGCATTTAGTGTCAATATCCCATCAAGCACGTCAATATCGTCTTTCAACGTAGTTGTGAATACCGTTGGGGGCTCAAGTCAGACATTCAACAATAATGGCGCTGGATTTCCAATTCAGGATTCGGTTATTGTTCAAACACCACAAAGCTGCCTGAGCAATGGCAATCTCACGGTTTTTGCTGCGGTAAGTCTCTCAAATGCGTACTGTCAACATGTTTTGGTGATGCTTTCTGACATTTTGCAGATCCGTAGTACTATTTCCACACCAGTGAACATAACTCTAACCCAGAAAGTGGCAAGACCAAAAGGAATACCAGTCCCAGCTCTTTCAAATTCTACCTTATCGATGGTGCAGGGAGCTACTACTGGCCCATATACCATTTATAGTGGAAGTATTCCAGTTAGCAATGCCGCCGGGGCTAAGTACGGCGTTGTCAGTGGATCCTTCGCCGACACCTTCAAAGACCCAAATATTTTGGGTGCAACATGCTCAGCGCCTGCATCAAACAACACCTCTAGCTCTATATTATCAACTGCCTCGTCATCTGCTGCTTCTGCGACTCCAACAATTAGCCACAAGCAGACTGTGGGAGGATATAGCTTCCAGGGATGTTATACAGAAGGAGCTGGGGTTCGAGCACTCACTGGTGCAGCACTTTACAACTACACCGCTATGACTACCGAGATTTGTATGAATTACTGTTCTGGATATACTTATTGGGGTGTTGAATATGGCGGAGAATGTCAGTGGCCGAAAAAAGCTTTGTATTTCTTATTCTAATATCTAACAGGTTATTGCGGCAACTCTCTTGCGCCCACATCGACCCTAGCAGCCTTGAGCGACTGCAACTTCGTCTGCCCTGGCAACAACTACGAATACTGCGGTGCAGGAAACAGATTGGAGATGTATGAGCTCTCTGCAACGGCCTCTAAACAAGCCAATTCTTCCACAAACTCCACCAATCTCACATCAACATCAACATCAACGTCAACATCAACACCAACACTCCATATCGTTCCTTCAGCAGGTGGTTATACCTACCTAGGTTGCTACACCGAGGGGAATGGTGTTAGAGCTTTGGGTGAAGCTTTTTACCCAAATGATACCCAGACCATCGAACTCTGCGTTGCGGCTTGCTCTCAATACAAATACGCAGGTGCCGAGTATGGACGTGAATGCTGGTGTGGAGATTCTTTTGGCACTGGCGCAAGCCTCACCACAGATAGCGACTGCGATATGACCTGCGCCGGTGGCCAGTACGAATACTGCGGTGCAGGGAATAGACTAAGTGTTTATGTTAAGAACGGTACTGGCTCACTCATATCGTTGTCCAGCAACGGGTTAGTACCGAGTTCAACTTCTCAGACAAACTTATCGACATCAATTTCATCTTTACAATCTAACTCAGCATTAAATATTTCGACGTCGACTATACAGTATTTCAATACTGGCACCGCCATTCTAACTATTTCTAAATCTACATCTACGTCAATTTCTGTAACTTCCATCTCCAACTCTATTAGCAGCGGTATCTCCGGTACTACCATGGGAGCAATTAATTCCAGTACCATAATCTCTGCGAGCTCAAAATCTTCATCTAACTCACTTGGCTCTAAATCCAGCTCAAATCTCAGCACAAGCAGCACCTCCGGCGTCGGAACCATGTCCACCACCACCTCTTCCTCACCGATAGCACCGACGCAAACCGCTCCAGCTATCAAATCTATAATTGGCAACTACACATATTACGGATGCCGGACCGAAGCAACCAACGCCCGTGCCCTTTCTGGAGGGGTATTTTACAATTACTCGGCTATGACTCTGGATATGTGTTCGGTGAGCTGCAACGGATGGAGATATTGGGGCGTGGAGTATGGTGGTGAGTGCTATTGCGGCGATACGTGGAATCTCGGCAGTGTGAATGCCACCGACTCGGAGTGTTACTTTTCGTGCCCGGGAAACAATCTGGAATTCTGTGGTGCGGGGGACAGGTTGACTGCTTATTACTTAACGAACTGAAGAGCACGTACATTGAGAAATTTTGCAGCATTTTCAAATCAACGCGTTAATAGAAGATAGAATATTCAAATAGGGTAGGATGTAAAATAGTCTTCCATGCATTATGAGAATATAGAGAAATATTACTCCAGAAGGGGAGTGGAGTTTTTATATGATCCTAAGATGATTTATGAACATGCAAATAGACTGATTATAAGGCCAGGATATAATCGAAAGCCATTGATCCTGCCACCCTTCTTAGAAAATAAATATTCGCGTTCCCTTTAACCCCTTTACGAAACTCTAGGGGTTCTCGCTTAACGACCCGTACCCCCTTTTTAACGCAAAACTGGACGAATAAAACCCTTAACCACTCATATGCCGAAAACAGTTGAGTGAGACTCAAACTGCGGTAGTAGGTTTATAGAGTATAATATTAATAATATAGATGTCTGTAATGCAATTCCTGAATAATCGAAGATTGATGATATTTGATATTGAATTTATACACCATAACACTACAAACGCCAAACACCTATCCATGTACCTCGAAGAGAAGCCACTCCAAACACCAGACTACCTGTGTAATTTATACCGGCCTTTTCTTATGCTTCATCTTCATCATACTCTGGGTCAACATCTGCCCATCCTTTAGCCCATCTCCTTCCACCTTGCTCGCCATTTTGTCTCAGGTCCTTCGCTTCATCACCTTCTCGCCATAGCCTCACAATGAAATCATCACCGACAGTGACTAGCTCCCCGTCATAGGTCCAAGACATATCTCCGACCTCTCGGCCGTGGCCACGTACCAATGCGGTCCCGTTTGATGAGATAGGAATCGTGTCTTCTGGCCGGCTGAGGAGATTGCTACTAACCCTCCGTAGCGTTGGACGTTGCTCAAGAATATCCTGAGATTTCTCCCGAGATTGTTGCGGTAGGAAATATCGCTCGTCGGTAGGAAACAATATCGGGGCACAGTCGCTACTACCCACAGCCAACATCTCACATTTCCCATCTTTCGCTTTTCTAATAGCAGATTTGACATAAAATGATGTTGCATAGAGTCTCGGGTGTCGGAATCCATAGAGAGGGCGCAGTCCCTCTTGCGTTGCTTTTGGAGCATAGCGGGACTCTGAAAACTCAGGTGCATGGCCGAGGACTAGGTGCGGCACTGAGTATGCATAGACAGTGTTATCTTTGCAGAGACTGTATAGGCGACTTCCATCACCGCCTAAATCCAGCGAAGAAATCCCGAAATTCCGAAATTTGGAGTGACTCTCAGGAAGCTTAGTGGAGGATATAGGATTATAGATTTTACGCTTGCTTTGGATAAACCGAGTGTCCCAAAGGAATATTGAAGAGTCAGCTTCAGAGGCGGAGAGGAGTAGGTGCTCCTGGCCTGCAGGTAGGAACTGGATCGCAGTAACGGAGACATCCCCTCCTCTTCCAGCTACCTCTCCCCGTGATGGTGTATCGGGTCCACCGATAGTAGGCATTTGGCGATATTGAGGTCTGTGGGCATCCCATATTTGATTAATGGACCGACCATATTGAACATCTTTATTGTTAAATGCCCGATAGGGATATAATCGAGTAGCGGTTCCAGTCCCTGGTGTGATAGGGACATATATTTGACGTGAAGGGCCTTGA
Organism: Haplographium delicatum; assembly: GCA_037952705.1. Lineage (NCBI taxonomy): Eukaryota > Fungi > Ascomycota > Leotiomycetes > Helotiales > Hyaloscyphaceae > Haplographium > Haplographium delicatum. The sequence goes on from JAPZPC010000117.1 coordinate 105,697, forward strand.
ATTTGTATTAGCTGGCGGGAATTCTTTGTAAACTGCCAAACAAAATTCAAAGCCACGACATAATGGAGGCTCAATGAACAAAGAAAATAGCAGGATTGTTGACTTACCATCATAGCCATTAACCCTTAAATCCCAGATTTGAACGCTACCATCTCTACTTGAAGTAGCAATAACATTATTACCGCTGGAACCGGGTTGAAATCGAACTTGTTTCAAGGAAGCATTATGGTTTCCAAGGATTGATATAGTGGTTTGCGTAGCCATATCTATTATCCGCGCACTTTGGTCTCCAGAACCCGTTACAAGTCGAGTATCATCATCAGAGAAAGACATATCAATGATAGCATTCATGTGAACACGCCAAGCATGAAACACATCTTTGAACCCCTAGGTGAAGTTAGAATGGAATCAATCAAATCTTGTATATCGAATATGCGGACGTTTGATCGAAAACGCTCTTGGATAGAAAAATAAGTTCCAGGAGATTTGTATTTACCTTTTGCGCTGATTTAGCAGACTCTACCAAGCTAACACGCCCTTCTTCATCACCAATTGCAACAAGGGTATTTGCTAATATGTTCAGCATAATGAAGAGACGGAATTGGGTTCGGCATATGCTTACTGTTACAGCTAGTAGCACAAAAAGGAATAGTTCGGCCGGGCCCATCAATGCTAGTACAAAGATGTCTATCATCTACCCCAGAATAGAATGAAGCGGTATGGTCCTGCCAATCTAGAAAATTTCAGCATTGTAAAAGAAAGGAGGTAATTACTACGAACCACTAGCAGGATACACATGGTGCTGACGTCCCAATTTTGCAGGACTTCCAATACTTAAACCTAAGAGTTGGCCTGCAAGACCACGTTTGATAATTGGAGTTATGCGCTTCAAAGGTTTCGGAGGAGCTAAGTCGTCTTCTCGGCACCTCGATATTGGTGCAGCTCTTTCACATGGAGATGAGAGCAGGTATACATCCCCCGTGCCGCTCTCCTGCGTCTCCACAAAGCCATATTCTTTCTGAGGGGTTGTATCTGGCGTGTGGATTAACTTTCTTCTTTTCAAATCCCTTGCAAAATCTGTCGGACTGCTGTCCTGGCCTGTATATGGACCCAGTGGGCTTGACTGGATGGCATTGCGGTTCAAGGTGGGTGCTGTGATTTCGAATAGGGCATGTCGCGTCGAACTGCCCGTGCTAGATCCTCGAGATCGGGGTGCAAAGAATCTTTTAAATTTTCGCGGTGTTATTGAAGGAGGACGCTTTTCTTTTCTTCTAGTGGTGCTGTCTGTTGACTGTCGACCAGGCGAAACGTTTGAAGGTGCACTGGGTAAATGGTTTTCTTGAGAGGATGAGGGATCAGAATCGGTTGTAGGGCAAGGAGAAGACATTTTGGGGCCCAATTGAGCTGTTAGACAATTTTCATATCATGTCGACTTGGATGTGTGGATGGAGATGAATTGCTGGAGGTTTGCAAGGTGAAAAGCAAGCACTTAACGCCAGACGCGCTCGTTCGACATGGACGTGATTTGTGGCGGGCCGCGAGACCGCTAACCAGGTTGGTGTTAGTCGTAGCAGGGATCTTATCTTAGCGGGAGATTTTTCAACTGCCTCCAAAAATTTATCTTAGTGGCTGAGATTTCACCAACAACCACCTCAGAACCTGACCTGGGCGGGCCTGACCAAACCGCAATTATGGGTATTCAAAAGAAACATGGAAAGGGCCGTCTTGATAAATGGTATAAATTGGCCAAGGAGAAAGGATACAGAGCAAGAGCTGCTTTCAAGTTGATTCAGTTAAATAAGAAGTATGGGTTTTTGGAGAAGAGTAAAGTACTGTTGGATCTTTGTGCAGCTCCCGGGGTAAGTATACTCGTTTACACACTTGGATTATTATTTCTAATTTGTGTATAGTCTTGGTGTCAAGTTGCAGCGGAGACTATGCCAGTGAGCAGTCTCATCATCGGTGTTGATCTTTCTCCCATAAAGCCTATTCCTCGATGCATCACTTTCCAAAGCGATATTACAACCGAGAAATGCCGAGCTACAATTCGACAGCATTTAAAAACATGGAAGGCAGATACAGTACTACACGATGGCGCACCAAATGTTGGTACTGCGTGGGTTCAAGATTCTTTCAATCAAGCGGAGCTAGCCCTGCAAGCGATGAAGCTTGCAACCGAATTTTTGGTTGAAGGTGGAACGTTTGTAACGAAAGTTTTCAGATCCAAAGATTACAATAGTCTCCTGTGGGTTTTCAACCAGCTCTTCTCAAAGGTTGAAGCCACCAAGCCACCTTCATCGAGAAATGTTTCGGCAGAAATCTTCGTTGTCTGTCGAGGATTCAAAGCACCTAAACGAATTGATCCAAAATTCCTAGATCCTCGCTCAGTCTTCGCAGAGCTGTCGGATCCCACTCCGAATAACGAGGCGAAAGTGTTCAATCCAGAGGTCAAGAAAAGAAAACGAGACGGTTACGCAGAGGGCGACTATACTCAATTTAAGGAAGTGTTGGCCAGTGAATTTATTCAAACCACTGATCCAATCGCAATTCTTGGAAGCATGAATCGACTTAGTTTTCAACAGCCTTTGAATGGCGACGTGGCTCTTGCTGCAATAGACAAGTTACCAGAAACCACTGAAGAAATTCGTAATTGCTGCGCAGATCTCAGAGTGCTTGGAAGAAAGGAATTTCGGAATCTCCTCAGATGGCGACTGAAAGTTCGAGAACTGTTCGGGCTTGCCACCAAAAAGAATGCTAAAGCTGCAGCAGAAGAGGTCGTTGAAGTTGAACCCATGGACGAGGAGTTAAAGATACAAGAGGAATTACAAGCTTTAAGTGAGAAGGAGAGTTCGGCCAGAAAACGTGAACGACGAAGAGAGAATGAGAAAAAGCAACGGGAGATTGTTCGAATGCAGCTACATATGACAGCCCCAACTGAAATTGGCATGGAGCAAGCTGGTCCTAGCGGCGATGGCTCTATGTTTGGACTTAAGTTGGTTGATAAGTCCGGCGCAGCGGATAAAATTGCAAAAGGGAAAATGGGGGTGTTGACTGAAGCAGATGCACGAAAGGATCAAGATAGTGGATTTGGATCAGGGGATGCCGAGGATTATAGCGATGATGAGCAAGATCAGCTCGACCGAGAGCTTGACTCTATGTATGAGCAATATCAAGAGCGAAAATCGGAGGTCAGTGCTAAATTTCGAGCGAAGAAGGCGCGGAAAGAGCATGATGATGGAGACTGGGAGGGCTTCTCGGCAGGTGAAGACCAGAGCAGTGAGAACGAATTGGAGGAAGATAGTAGTGATGAATCGTCTGATGAAGAAGCACCTTCGAAACGACCGCTTCTGACTGGTCTGGAGAGGAGCGAGAAGACATCAAGTGGGCTTTCAAGGCGAGCTGCACAATTTTTTGATCAGGATATTTTCAAAGATATTGGGGGGATCAATGAAGATGAAGTCGAATCCAACGAGTCTGGAGAGGATGACGAAGAAGTAACTGCAACTATTGTTGGTTCAGATGTCGTAATAAGGCAAAATGCAGATGAAGAGTCTGAGGAAGGCATTTCAGATGCTATTGACATCGGAGAGCCCGAGGAAAGTAGTGATGATGGTGGCTTTGAGATAGTGAAAAAAACAAAAGCTGAAAAGCAATGGGAAGATGAAGAACCTCGTAAAGATGGCAAACTTGGTAAGAATCTTGAATTTCCAGGCCACAATGATTTTTCCTAACATAATACAGACATCGACATTATAACAGCTGAAGCTATGACTTTGGCACAGCAAATAGCATCCGGCGAGAAATCAACTCGAGACTTAATTGACGAAGGCTTCAACAAATACTCGTTTAAAGACCGTGATGGGATGCCAGAATGGTTCCTCGACGACGAGGCGCGACACGATAAGCCTCATCGACCGATCACTGCTGCTGGTGCGGCAGCCATCAAAGAAAAACTCCGCGCCTTGAACGCTCGACCAATCAAGAAAGTAAGAGAAGCAAAAGATAGAAAGAAGTTCAAGGCTGCACAGCGATTAGAGAAATTGCGCAAGAAATCTGCAATGCTGCAAGATGAGGAAGGGATGACAGAAAAGGAGAAAGCTCAAAGCATAATGAAATTAATGAGTAAAGCAGCGAAGAAAAAGCCAAAGCAGCAAGTCAAGGTTGTGGTAGCAAGAGGTGGGAATAGAGGCATTGCTGGTCGACCAAGAGGTGTAAAGGGGAAATATAAGATTGTGGACGCTAGATTAAAGAAGGATGTAAGGGGTGAAAAAAGGGCGGCTAAGAAGAGAAAATGAGTATTGAATATTATAACAGATAATATTTAGGCGCCTTCCATCAATTATTAGGCTCCATGCCAACTGTTCTGCCCTAAATTATTTGTGCCAAGTATATTTCCTAACTCTGCAAAGCTCGAGGGTAGAGCTCTTCAACGCACTAAATAATTCATTTACCAAATTTTCCCTTGGTCTATCTTGCCGTAAATGATATTGTAAAACTTTGCAAGGCGTGGAGTGTTTCGGTTCCTATTCAGGAACCAAATTCATACTTAGAGACACTTCTTAGTGCATTGCTACAAGTGCCAATTTCGGCCACTTGGTTCCATGTTCGAGTCCTGTATTCGCTAAACACTTCGGATTCGGATGGCCCCCTTATTTTCTTTTTCGATTACCAACCATCTCCTGCAGGAGACAGAATCGGGAGTACAGAGCGACAGCCACATACGCACATATCAGAAACGTCAAATTCAAGCTTCGCCAATTAGCAGTAGGCTCAAACAGCAAAACCGAGGAACTTCATATCCCATCGATGATCGAAATTAACAATGATTTCCCTGACTGTCTCACGATCACCCTACGTATCAAGCCACATTCCCTAGCCCAGGTACTGGTGACAACGTCTCTCGAATCGAGTCCCAGCAGTGTGGCCGAGACCTCGCATTTGCCACCAGTGCGGCTCGTGACCAAATCACCATATTTGCTCTCCTGGTTCTGGGAGCAAGATGGCTTTCGAGCAGTGAGGATCTGAGATTCAATAGCTAGTTATTTTTATAACCACAATAAGTCAGACGCAACAATACTCACGGTACAGCACGTTATGTCAGAGGAGTAAGCCGCCCAGTGGCCATATCCATCTCGTCTCCGCCCCTGGTCCGACCCAGATTAGGCCAGGCACCAATCACGAGCTAGGATCTCCACGCAGCCGTATTATTAACGAAGAGGCTTGAGGCTTGATCGCATCACTGAAATCTTGGGTTACGTCCTCATCATCAACAGCACCATTGAACATCGCCAGAGTACGCCATTCTGCCTCGGCGTGTCGGTGTCCTTCTCTCTCCCCTTCTCGCACCGGACCTTGGAATTTCTTGCAGAGCCGGCTGCTCTATCGCCTTCCGTCCCTCCTTTCGCACGATAACTCCGTAAAGCTTATTACCGCCGAGCTAGTTCTTCCGCCGCCGCCGTGCTCAATATTTATTATCTTCTTACGAATAGACATGCCAATTAACTATGCCGATCCGCTCAATCCGTGTTTATCTGGCGGCTACATCCGGAAAATAAACGTTTAAATCTGTCCATCTGTTACATCTTGCGCAGCGAAGAACACTGTGAATGGCATGATTGTTCAACTTCGCAGTCATACCCGGCGGAGATAGTGATAAAGCTGAATACAAACCGAAGAACATATCCGTCCAAGCCGAGAACGACGAACCAGCCCTGCTCATGGCGGTCGTGGAGTAACCGTTTCAATGGCGCTCCTAAACCCTTCCTTCATATTTGGGCTGATAGTCCTCCTCTACCTGTCGTCCTTTCTTCTATTCGCCGTCCTTCGAATTATTACCGGCATATCGATTCAGCGCATAGGCTACTTCTCTCTCAGGCGGCTGGCATATACTCCAAAAGATGGCATAAAAATTGAGATACGAGGCCTTGGTCTCAATCTGCACCGGCCTACCTTCGCCCAGCCAACATGGCTGAGTGTTGTGTTGACAGAGCTTGCGGTAACGGTGGATTTGAAAGCTTTAGATGGAGATAAATCTGGGGAATCCGAGGATGCACTTGACGATGCCGATGGTCCCAACTGCGAGATTCAGCCAAAGAAGCCGCCGTTATCGAGAAAGCGGAGTACTGCATCTCCTCGAAGCAAAAGTTGGGAACGTCTTACAAGCATCAAGGAACAAATAAAACGCCTGCACCGCAAGATCAACTGGATTCGTATGGTCGATGTCGTGGCTACAAATTCCTCTATGGCGGTGGTGGATGTGGGCCAGATTCAAGTTGGCAGTTTTACCATGGCAGTGGATACTCGGCGCAAGATGGTGGACCGAGGACGAATGTTCTCACACGTTAAAATGCCTAATAATGGACAGCGGCCTGCTGAATGGATGATTACGGTCCGCAGCGTGCTCTTTACGCCCGAAGGGAAGGAATCTCTCGAGGTTCTCGATCACGCCACGATCAATATTCATGGACTTCTCTACAAGGATCTGGAGGGCCTTCGTGACGCTGCTATCTCCCTCAAATTAGGTCGAGTCCATATACCTTATGATGATATTAACACATGTATCAATCGGTACAAGGGTTGCCGTAAACTTTACTCTAAAGAAGATCCAGATGTTAAGGAGATCCTGGTCAGCGACATCATAGAACCGGAAGTACCAGGGAGTCGGGAAGAGAACCTTGTGCAGACTGTTTCGGACTCTAAAGAGTTCGTGAGCTCTATTCTTCGTGGCATAAAAGAAGTGCAATTCGCTGTCAGCTATGTTGGCTTCACCAAGAAAATCCATTCCATCCAACCTCATGGCTCGCCAATTTACCTAAATGCGTCAATGAAGGAGGTCGGGGTTGATTTGCACAGACTTGATCAGAAATCGCCGGCTCATCGGATGTACTTTTCCTCCAAAGATGTTGCTCATCAAGCCCTTGTAGCTGCCCTCTCGATTGCTATTGGCGTTGATGAAGGACAAGGAAAGCCTGACAGATTAATCTATATTCCAATGGCCACTACTACGATTCGAACAACATTACCATCAAAAACCGTCGAATTCGTTGAGGATAAAAGTGCAGACGAGCGGAACGCAAATATTCTTTTCGCGAATGTGGTTATTACCTCGCCATCCATTGATTTGGATCCAAGACACCTGCCACTAGTATTGGCACTCCTACACCCAAAACCCAGGGCACAGTCAAAGACATCACCCCAACGGCATGTCCTGATATCCAAGCTGCTCCCTAAAGCAACTGTGAAATTTTCTATGCATGAGCCAGTTGCACGAATTGCTCTTCCTCCCGTGGAAAAGAATGCTGAAGAAGACGACTTCGATTTGATTATATCTTCCATTTCGTCAATATCTTTAGATATCGAATCTTCACATTCTGCAGTTGGAGAGCTTCACTACAGTCTAGGGTCAACATTAAGACTACAATCCCATGATCTCTATTACCAGACATCATCCGGCAATCATTTTGATTTGCTTCAAACAGAATCGTTGGAACTGAAAGTTCAGCTTAACGCTAATCCAGAAGTGTACGTCATCGCGACAGGAACTCTACAGACTTTTTCAATCCATATGATTCGGCCTGAGATCAGCGATGGCGTTCGTCAAATTGTGCGCCAGTTGCGGCTCAACGTGGAGCCCGAAAAGAAAGCATATGCAAGAACTTCCCACGATCCTAATTTTATCAGAGCAATGCCAGCTTGGCTTCTACACTTCCAACTCCAAGGCTCTGACTTCAGTGCGGAAGTAGCAGGCGTTGATGAGGATATATCCCCAGACACTCGAGGCGTTGCCATACAACTACAGTCATGGACAGCGGAATATCGGGCTCAGAAAACGGAATCGGTTGAAAGGAGACCATCCCGGCGAAGAGCGGGAAGTCGGTCTTTAACACCCGACCCTGAAATGTTCTTAAAAATGCCACATTCTCCGCGGAAAAAACATCAGTATCAACCCACTGATGGCAGGCGTCTTGCTATCCATGTTCGAGGCCTAGAAGCTTTCGTTGTCGAATCCACCGAGACATGGGAATCTGAGCCTTTCCTAGCAATACCCCGGTGTGAAGTTGCACTGTCAACGAATAGTGACCATCAAGGACCAGTTTTCCATATCAATTCGCAAGTCAGAACATTACTCATCCATTACTCGCTCTACCGTCATTATGCCTGTGGTGTTGCCACCTCCGTGATAAGAAAAGCGTTTGTTCGAACTCAAGCCGATCAGTTGGAAGCCCAGCAAGCACAAGCAGCTTCCAAGGTCTTTACCCCTTCCACTCACCTCTCTCCACCAACATCTCCCCAAGACTCTTTTTCTCAAGAGACAATGGATTATGCATTGTCTGCTAGAGAGATAGTCACTGTGGATTTCAGGTCGTCTTTGGTACAAATAAAAGCAAATATGCCGGCTGATCCACCAATGATGTTGCAAATATACGGGATGGATGCTGGACGACATAGATGGGCATCGCCCTTCCTCCATGCTAAGCTTGTAAGACTTTACGCCGAGGCTCCAAGAATGAAGCGTGTATGGGCTCGTGTTATCAGCATAAAGACTCTGAAAGTGGACCTCCGTGAGCAACGGCGAAAACGAAGTTCAGGCGAGACCCGCGATGAGAAAATGATCGATATAAGCACAGAAGCCATACGACTTGCTGTCCCACATCAACTTGTGATCCATAAAATTTCTGACAATATCATGAACACTATTAAGTCTGTGAAGCAGCTCCATCACCGTTTCGTGACTGGAACAAACGAGTATATCCTCGAAAAAGTCCCTGAAGGCCCCAAAAATATGCCGAAAATATCCATCCGTAGCCGAGCGCTACTATTCGAACTAGAGGATGGTGCATTTGAGTGGAAACTTGGTACAATATATCGCACAGGCCTTGTTGAACAGGCACAGCGCCTTGCGCGTGAAGCTGCTTTCAATGTCAAGGCGAAAAGGATCGAGAAAGAGGAAATGAGAAAGGATTCGTCCAAGTATCGAACGAGGTCTGCTCACCCACGAGGCCGTAGCACCAACAAAGACGCGGCTCAAAGACGAAGTAAAAGTGAAGATGATGTTTCCCAAGAGGGGCACCGCTCGAGGTCTCGTCGGGGCCGCAGGTTACGATATGATCCTGAAGGCACAGGTGGGATGTCTGCCTCTTCTAAAGTCACCATCGCCGAAGCTTATGAGAAGTTACTTCATCACAATTCGCAGAGCTGGAAAATGCGTATTGACCGAATGTACAATGCTACAAAAACCGGTATGAAGGAACTACGCGGTGTCTTTTGGGGACCGGACGAACTTCCCGACGATATGGAAGAAACAGAAGACATTCTCGAAGTGCCTCAACGCCCAGCTTTAATGGGCACTCTGATCAGTGATCTTCACATTACTATTGACAAACCATCCTTCCCTATGAGCCAATTGCCAGATTTCCTTCATCGTGTTGGCAAGGGAATGCCATATGATATGAAGTACTCACTTCTGGTTCCTATGCACGTCCAGATCGATATGGGAGAGGCTCGGGTCGGGCTTCGAGACTACCCCTTGCCGTTATTACACGTTCCAGCAATAAAACCAGGGCAGTCATCAAGATTGCCAGCATGGTCACTTAAAACGGATTTTGTAATCGCCGAAGAATTTCGGGGATCTGAGTCAACACGACATGTAAAGGTTAATATCATACCGCCGAAGTTATCAGAAGACGGGGCAGCGAGTCACGGTGGCTTTGCCATTGATGTGCGGAGAACAGTAACCCCAGTCAAATCATACTCAGACATCAATATTGATATCAACACAGCCTACCCTACCCGCATAACCTGGGGTACCTCTTACCAACCTGCAATCCAAGATATGATGATGGTTATCGAGACATTTACTAAACCTCAGATTGATCCATCAGATCGTACTGGGTTCTGGGATAAAATTCGTCTTAGTTTTCACTCTCGTGTTAGTGTTCGGTGGAAAGGCGATGGTGATATTCACTTGATGCTCAAAGGCACCCGAGACCCATATGTCGTGACTGGAAACGGTGCAGGCTTGCTCATGTGCTGGCGAAACGATGTCCGATGGAACATATGTCGTGATAACGACCCTAGGAAGTTCATGACCGTCGACAGCGGTGAATATATTCTTGCAATACCGGATTATAGCCATCAAGCTCGAAAGGCGTCAAGACACGACCAAGACGACGATAGTATGTCAAGCACGGATAGCTTCAAGCGCGGGGCAGCCTTTAAGAAAGTTGTTATGAAGCTTTCGGGGAATGTTCAGTGGGTTGCCGGCTTAATGTTCGAGCGCAGTTTAGGCAAAGACGGCGAGCGGTCTTTCAATTTTGAACCTCATTACAAGGTTGTCTTGAAAGAGCCACAGTTTGCAAAAGCGCCTCCAGGTCAGGTATATGACGCATTCAGGGGCTTCAGAAGTCACCACATCCACATGTCCATAGCAGTGAAAGCTCCAGTCGATCGAGAGTGGTCTGTATCCAATACAGAACCATCGCAAAGCTATAACACCGTGCATCTTACACCTCGCTTCTTTACACACTTTTTTGCTTGGTGGTCTATGTTTGGTGGCACAATGTCTCTCCCTATTCGCCAAGGATCCTTGTGGCCTGGATTAGAGAAGTCCAGCAAGAAATTTGGAAGACATCTTGCCACAATTAAATACAGTCTGTTGCTTGCGCCTCTCTTCCTCAGTCACATCTACAAGCACAAGGACGCTGAAGACTACGCCGAAAATGTTGTTTCTGCCACCGGGGTGAAAATGAGGTTAGACAGCTTCATGCTCGATGTTCATCAGCGACGAGAAGAGTTCCACACTCAGGATAAAGGCCGCAATACTCAGGGCAAGACCAGCGGCATGAAAATGCATCAAGCACAACTCGATCTGCTGTCAGCAGATATTCGAGCGGTGTCAGCTAGCATCGCTGGCACGACACCCGAGGATCTTCGAAAAGCATCTGCACCTTCTGTACTTGTCTCGCAACAGAATGGCGGTTCAATTGACCTTTCACACTTTGAAATACCTGACAATGACTTCAACTGGATTGATATGGACGATTTTGTCGAATTGGACTGGATTCTACCATCTGAGGCAAATCCAGAGACAAAGATTATGCCACTTGCCTACGCACCACGCTTTACATATTTCCGTGATACTGACCATGGAGGAATAATCTCTGGCGATCCGGATCGGACAAGCACATTTGGCAATGAGCCGACCCATTTTTGTATCATGAGCAAAGATGATGACCCTCGACGAGTACAGTGCCAGCTAATTCAAACTCGTCTTAATCAGCTTGAGGAGCAAATAGAATCTCATACCCGAGCTCTAGGAGATGCAGAACTTCGGCTCATTCAAGATGAGAATAATCCAACCCTAAGGAATGATTTTGAGCAAATGAACAAGCATGGCAGCGTTTTGCAAGATAAGAAGGTCTTCCTAGAATCGATGATGATTCGTATGAATATGCATATGCACACCGGTAACAAGAGCGCGGTTCCAGATGGAGATGATATTGAAGGCCATAGCGAGAATTCCTCACCACAAGATGACGATCAAGAAACTCCAGGTATAGATGGCACCCCTGGAGCAGACTTTATCAGCGACTTCAATAACCGTTTCGTTATCCATAATATGCAGCTGAAATGGAATAACATGCTGAGGAATACAATTCTCCGATATATTCACCAAGTCAGCCAAAGGCGTGGTTTCGTGTACTACCTCTCCAGACGAGCTGTGAAGTTCATTCTCGATATCGTAGAAGAACAGAACAAGGCCAAAGCAGCAAAACCTGGACCGAGTCCACAGAACAGCGATACTACATCAAGCACTTCGCCAACATCCGGGCTGGGTGAAGATACAGGTGTTGCGGATGTGGAAGATAGAATCAAGGAGATTCTTGCTGACGGCAAAAAATTTGTTAACGCAGATGATCCTCAAGCAAAGCCTCGTCCAGGATCCGAAATAGTTTCCACGGATAATCTAGATTCTAATATTGGCCATGATTTCTTGCCTCAAAACAGCTACCATTTACGTCTCATTGCGCCTCAAATTCAACTCCAAAGCGAAAAGAATCCCAAAGCAGTTGTTCTGGTCACAGCCAAAGGAATGGAACTGAAAGTTGTGGAAGTCATGGATAAGGACCGCATTTTTGATGACGTTTCAGGTCTCGTTCAACGACGATTCTCGGTGGAAATGGACAGCACACAATTTTTCGTCACACATCAGAAATGGTTCTCTTCGCAGCTCTTATCTATGTATTCCGGAAATCATTATGGAGTACCTGTAGGGTCTGCCTGGCCCCCTTGGGTGCCCTTGGAGGTTATGTTCGACTTTCAAGTCGATCCTTTCGGGTTCAAGCGGGTTGTTCAAAAGACTTCAGCGTGTTTAAGATTCGACAAGTACAACACTCTTCGACTCAAATATAACGACGAGATTAGTGGAGAGAGTGGTCATGCATCAAGTCCAAACAATATGGAGAACCGAATGGATCATCTGTCTGTCGACTTTCCTCAAGTTCGCGCCATTTGCAACTCAGCCCAATATTATGCTATGTATATCATTGTTTTGGACCTTCTGATGTACAGTGAACCGCTGGAGAAAACCAGAACCGAGCGATTGGAAAAGATCATGCTAGCCTCGGATTTCAGTGATTTGCGGGGTGCTCCTGAAATGGTTATCCGTCTACAAGAGAGAATAAGACAGTTAGAGGAGATCAAAACCCAGTTTCAGATTAATTCCAAGTACTTAGACGAAAGGGGCTGGGAAGACAGAATGTCACTTGATAAGGATCTTGCAAGCTGCGAAGATGAATTGTTCTTCATGATGAAAGCCATCACCACATCGCAACGAAAGTATGACGGAACACAGACAAGTGGTCTCCTCCGATGGAAAATCTCTTCCGACCAAATCGTCTGGCATCTAATACGAGATAATAATGAGCCGCTCATGGAATTTCAACTCCAAAGAGCTGAGTATGATCGAACCGATAACTCTGACGGATCGCATATTAACTTGATGCAAATTGGAAAAATCGTTGGACTCAATCTCCTTCCTGACGCCATTTATCCTGAGATGTTTGCTCCTTACTCGGATGCTGAGCGAGGAGCTTTCAATGAAGGTGGCAATCAACAGATGTTGAGAGTGTATTGGTATATGCTCGAGGCGATTGCGGGGATTCCTGTTGTGGACCATTTCGAAGTCAACCTCTTTCCAATGAAGATCCAGCTTGAACGCGAGGTTGGCAAGAGGCTATTTGACTACATGTTCCCTAGCTCAAACGACACCAAAACCAAATCTCCATTCATGGTTAAAAACATGCAGCCCGTTAGCGACGAGGACGAGGAAGATGACATGAGCACTGGAACTTCTAGTCATTTAACTATTTCCGGTGTAGAAAAGCCAGATGATTCATCAAGCACTAGGGCTGGATCACTGGAACTTCGATTAAAACCGACCATGAATTCGGAGTTTCGTCCAAGTACTGCAAACCCTCCGAAGAACAGCAAAGCAGCAAGTCTACATTCTTTCCATCACACCGAAGGGCACCATTTCCGACTCTTTCAGTCGGGCAATAAGCTTTCGTCGGGCTCGCGAATTCCCTCTTCAAGAAGTCTCCATAAAAAGGCCTCCGCTGAAAGCCTTCAGTCTAGCATAGCTTCACGCCCAACTATTGCTCGAATATCAACTGGCATGTCAAATAGTGATGCTCAGTCAACCAACAGCGAGTCGAAGCCGAAGCGATTTGGTATTCATAGAAACGGCAGCAAGTCCAAAAAGGAGCAACAGTCTGACGACCTGACAAAAATGATGACCCGAGCTTCGAATTATATGACACTCGCCTATGTGAAGATACCTAGTGTTGTACTTTGTCTCAGTTATAAGGGTAAGGGGGAAAGAAATATTGAAGACGTGCACGACTTTGTCTTCCGTCTTCCCGAAATCGAATATCGATATAAGACTTGGTCTAACCTCGATCTCGCCCTGGCCCTCAAAAAGGATGTGATCCGCGCCTTGATTTCCCACACTGGTGCTATCATTGGCAACAAATTCAGCAAGCATCGTCCTAATACTGCTCAACAAAATCGTCTCCGAGAGTTAGCAACTTCCAGCATGCTTTTAACGCCATCAAGCCAAAACAATTCACATGAAAATAGTGGTGCCAACACCCCTTTTTCTAGTAGCCCAACCAATACTGCGTCAAGATCCGATAGATCCAGGAGTCCACGGCGCTCGTATGCTTCGTCCGGCAGTGGCATAACCCGTGTAAACAGTGACTCCAGCAGTATTGTTTCTCTTCCATTTACTGGAGTCAAGCAGGTACCAAGCTCCCTGATTATGACGCCATCGAATCAAAGCAATCGGCCCAAGAGTGTAGCTGGCAGTGATATAACAACCAGCTCGAAGAGCACCAGACACGCCAGCGATGGATTTGTGGCTCACACACTGAGCCGTTTGAAGAAAAAAGACCGTGAGAATTCATCGCCCACATCCGGGGAGATAGAGGAGAAGGATGGTGAAGATATGCCCAGAAGAAAGAGCAATCCTCTGAAGAAGATTTTGGGCGGCATGAACTAAAAGCGCAACGTTTTACGCTGCAGGAATTCATTCTTTTTTTTGTAAAATACCTGCTGCTCCTGGCGATAATAAATTCCCAGCCCGGGAGCGCGGGGATGAATAGGGATGCGGGAGGTATATCTGCGGGGAAGCACATGCATGGGTGGCGTTCTAGAATGGGTGGGGAGGGAGACCCTGGATAAGGGGATATTGTTCATTTTAACACCTACCTGCTTTCACAAGTGTATATTTTTCTTTTAAACCTCGTGTAGATACAGAGAGAGCGACGAGATATTTTATATAGATAATCTCAATGCTAAAAAAAAATCCTCATAGCTTATTTTCCTGCTCAACATTGTGATAGGTCTTGCGTACTTGATGTTAACACGAGGTATATATAAAGAGAGCATCTAGCTAATGAATTTTTTGGGGGTTTTTTTTTTGGGGGGGGGGGGGGAATTTTTTTTTTTTTTTGTGGTGGTGGGTTCGCGGGGTGTTGGGTGGGGGGGGTGGCCGGGGGGGGGGGGGGGGGGGGGGGGGGTTGGGGG